>JAYMGJ010000143.1:0-46166 GCA_037178675.1 Scleroderma bovista | reverse complement strand
CTTTCTTTTGCCGTGATACCACGGCTGTATTTGTCATAGTGGAGGCCACCACTGCCGCCCAGCCATGATTGGTTACAGCCATCACAGCCGCAAACTTGACGACCGGCATAAGGTATCAACTTGCGGCACCCATTGTATTGGAAGATGCGGACGACACCTCCACCCAGACATGTGCTATTCCCATTCATGCTGATGTGTTCCCTGTGTGATTTCTGCCTCATTGTTAACCTGGCCGGGTGTTGCAGCCGCAGCTCAGACTTTGGCCGGCAACATTATATCACATGTGTCGCTTTGGCCGATATTTGATTAACCAATTATTGTTGTGATGAACATATATGTAGGTATTCATACAATGTTTACCTACCACCCAAAGACTCCTCCCATTTCTGCCGCAATGCATTTGGTGCACGGGTTAGCATCTCAATGTCCTCCATCCTTTTTGCACAATGCTGCATCACCTCTGTATGATATTTGAGGGCATTGTCCGAGCTCCGCAACATATTGTCGCAGAAGTACCGTGCATTTGACAAGGCCTCGTCAGAGGTATACCCAACGGTGAGTAGAATGGTGACCTTTCTATCAGCAACCTTGGAAAAGCTTTAGTATCTAACACAACACGAATAAGGGAGCATACCAGGTCCGGCGGAAAGAATGCCTCTGCCTCCGATACCATGTCCCGCAGCGGCCGCATGCTGTACCCTGCTGTACATGGGCCGTGGCCATTTACCCACCACGAGTTTGCCACTTGAAGCGTACTTGGAACCTGGACTTCGGCGGCCTTCGCATGATAGATGTTCAACTGTCGCATTGCCGCATACAGTCTTGCCGGCGGCAGATCTTCTAGTACGACCATTCTGTGCACCCTGCTCGCCATCATTGGCAATATCATCTTCGCACCCATAGCCTGGCATGTGGCAAGCACACGTTCTAAATTTGCCTGGGGGCTCATGAGTGTGTTAATCAAATGTAATCATTCTCCACTTACCACTTCTGTTTGTACGTTTGCATACCATTCAGCTGTGGCCAGCATCCCCTCGGGCTGTTGTTGAACCGCGTGCACCATCCGTCGAAAGCGGACTCCAATGTATTGCAATACCATGGACAGTTCGCAGGTTTTGCGCAGTTCGGATGTGGTATTCATGATTGATGGTGTGATGGCCGATTCGCCCTAAGCCTTATAACATTCAGGCAATCAATGTTCTCACAGTCCACATGTCACCTGATGCATAATTACCACATTGTGCAACCGGGCATGTGTTGTTTCACACCGGCCAATCGCCGATCAGCCTTGTTTAGTGGATCTAGCCGAGAATGGAATGTGTTGCATTGCCATTTGCAAACAAATGTCTGCAGGATGCTGCACATCCCCCACTAAAATTTTTACTCCCCACATTGTCAAAAGTTGTCCTGTATCCAATGGCCGGTGCAAATGCCGTGCCATCCAACTATACTTTGTCTGACATCATGGCATCATATATGCGGCGCCGCTTCCTGAATGAAGCATTCCCAGACTTAAATTCCCCCACCCCGGAAACACTTCTGTCCCTGCCGGTGGACGCAACTGTAGCCATGAACCAAATTGTATCCACCATCACACAGGCATACTATAATCGGAGTGAGCCAATTCTTTTATAGTTCTATTATCCCTTGCTTGATATCCGCTGAAGTTTCGTGCGGCATTGACTTGATTAGGTTGTCTGAAAGCCTCAGACCAATGCAATCCGGCACAAATGAGCAACAGGAGATTAGGGTCCTCCGTAGACATCCTTCCTCTTTGACTGGGACCCTTTCCCGGCCCACCATTATTCTGGGAGAAGGTGACACAATTGCATTGTGGTATCTTCCTGGAGCTCTAGCTCCCTGCATCCAAGTATGGTATCATTCCACTCTCATTGTCCACTGTTGTGGCCTTTGTTTCTAGGAGCACATCGCGGCATCCATTGATTCACTTGCAGATCCACTGGAAGAGAGTATTACTAATCAATCATGGCGTACAACACACCAGTATTTCAAGGATGACGTGGATATTTTTGGGTGCTTGGAATTCTCTCCGGCACGGCACATGCTCGGCCATTCTGTGAGTACCTTCTTCTTTTGACGATGCACTTGTTTGATCTTCTCTTCCCCTGCTTGCTAGACCCCCAATGACATTCCGGGGGTGTCCAAGGCTTTGGCCGGTCCTACTGGCTATCAATGGAGCAAGGATATATGTCTTCCGTCGGCCATACTTTCAGGTGTTCTTTCTATTATCCATCCGTCTCTATATGATGCCGGCCACCTTGCCATGCAACGCTTGAATGACTGGGCGACCGGCCATGATCCCGGAATGCTGGTGGCACTTGAAAATTGGTCCACTGTCTTCACCAATATCTCGCTAATTGTCAATCGCAGTACCCCCCTCCACAGGGACCCACACTCTCGAGCAGATTAGTATGACATGCTAGTCAGTGTCGGTAATTATGATGATTGTGCACTGCACATTCCCAGTCTTGGGATTCAGGTATTGTACAATCCCGGCACTGTTGTTGCATTTTCTGGCCGGCTCTTTCGGCACGGCGTCAATGAGGTTGACGGAGCGAGGTGCTGTTTGGCGTATTATATGAGGGATAATATTCACCATTGGTTGAGGGTGCCACGGCCTCTTGATTGGGTGATGCCAGATAATGTCCGCAATGCACTGGTGAAGCATTGAATAATTAGCTTCCTGATATGATTGTTTGTTGTACTAAAATGTAATTCTGATGGTATGTAGTCCAAATTTGTTGGAAGTAGTTTGTAGTAGATACTATCCGAACGTGTGTTGTGCCGATGGGATGTAGTGCCGCTTGGCGAGCCCAAAGTCGATTCCGGCATGATCACAATGATCCAGCTTGGTCAAGTGTAAACATTCAACAGGGCGGCACATTCATCATTCTGGCATAGTCAACACTCCGGCAGGATTGGCATTCCAGCACTGCCCACCACGCACCCTCACTCGGACATGACCGGCAGAGCAAGAAGTATTCCCGGGGGCGGCCAACGTGCATCAAGATGGAACCTACTGTTGACACTGAAAATGATGAGAAGCTCACACGAGTTGCATCAGCCTTGAGGAGAAACTGTCGCCGATGAGTGGTCCATATGCACACACCTGCAGAAGGATTTGAAGTAGCTGGGGAGGAAGAGAAGTGGACACAGTGCAAAGAGAGGGATTTACTGTGTGCTGTCCAGGTTGAGCATGCTCTGAGGTAGGACTGTGCTGGAATGATGACTGTGCCAGACTGGTAATGGTGCCGGAGTGTTGACTGGGCCAGAATAATGATGGTGCCGAAGGGTTGATTGTGCCGATGGAGTGTTGATTGTGCCGGCCTGTTGACTTCCGGAATGTGGATCCTGCCGGAGTGTTGACTGTGCCGCAAGGTTGATTGTGCTGGAGTATTGATTGTGCTGGCCTGTCAACATTACAGCAGAGTCAACACTGTGGCACAATCAACCCTCCGGCACAATCACCATTCTGGCTCAACATTGTGGCAGAGTCAACCCTGTGGCACAATCAACCATTCAGCACATTCATCATTCCGGCACAGTCAACAGTTCGGCACAATCAACAATTCAGCACTATCATCATTGTGGCACACATTGCCGGAAGCATCCTGACACGCCACTACACAACAGCATGATTGATGCTAGATTAGTTCACGCTGCCAGAATTATAATTGTGCCAAACTGTTGAATCTGCCGGAATGATAAATGTGCCACACAGTTACATGTGCCAGAGTACACAGCAATTGGTGATGTTCACTCCATGGATGCCATTGCCGTTGAGGCACCGCATGCCTTCACTCGGACAGAACCAGCAGAGCAAGAGAGATGTGATCGCAGCTATTCCCGCGGGTGGTCAACACGGATCAAGTTGGAACCGACTGTCGACACTGAAAATGATGAGAAGCTTGCACAAGCTGCATCAGCCTTGAGGAAAAACTGTTGCTGATGAGTGCTCCATATGCACCTGCAGAAGGATTTGAAGTAGCTAGGAAGGAAGACAAGTGTACACAGTGCAAAGAGAGAGACTTACTGCAAAACCAGGTCGAGTGTTCGACCTGGACAGCACACAGTAAATCTCTCTCTTTGCACTGTGTACACTTGTCTTCCTTCCTAGCTACTTCAAATCCTTCTGCAGGTGCATATGGAGCACTCATCAGCAACAGTTTTTCCTCAAGGCTGATGCAGCTTGTGCAAGCTTCTCATCATTTTCAGTGTCGACAGTCGGTTCCAACTTGATCCGTGTTGACCACCCGCGGGAATAGCTGCGATCACATCTCTCTTGCTCTGCTGGTTCTGTCCGAGTGAAGGCATGCGGTGCCTCAACGGCAATGGCATCCATGGAGTGAACATCACCAATTGCTGTGTACTCTGGCACATGTAACTGTGTGGCACATTTATCATTCCGGCAGATTCAACAGTTTGGCACAATTATAATTCTGGCAGCGTGAACTAATCTAGCATCAATCATGCTGTTGTGTAGTGGCATGTCAGGATGCTTCCAGCAATGTGTGCCACAATGATGATAGTGCCGAATTGTTGATTGTGCCGAACTGTTGACTGTGCCGGAATGATGAATGTGCTGAATGGTTGATTGTGCCACAGGGTTGACTCTGCCACAATGTTGAGCCAGAATGGTGATTGTGCCGGAGGGTTGATTGTGCCGCAGTGTTGACTCTGCCGTAATGTTGACAGGCCAGCACAATCAATACTCTGGCACAATCAACCTTGCGGCACAGTCAACACTCCGGCAGGATCCACATCCCGGCAGTCAACAGGCCGGCACAATCAACACTCCGTCGGCACAATCAACCCTTCGGCACCATCATTAGTCTGGCCCAGTCAACACTCCGGCACCATTACCAGTCCGGCACAGTCTTCATTCCAGCACAATCCTACCTCAGAGCGTGCTCGACCTGGACAGCTTGTGCCGCAGTGTTGACTCTGCCGTAATGTTGACAGGCCAGTACAATCAATACTCTGGCACAATCAACCTTGCAGCACAGTCAACACTCCAGCAGGATCCACATCCCAGCAGTCAACAGGCTGGCACAATCAACACTCCATCAGCACCATCATTAGTCTGGCCCAGTCAACACTCCGGCACACTCAACCCTCCGGCACAGGCAACATTGCGGCCGAGCCAACACTGCGGCACAATCATCATTTCGGCACAATCACCATTCTGGCTCAACATTGCGGCAGAGTCAGCCCTCCGGCACAATCAACCATTCGGCACATTCATCATTCCGGCATAGTCAACATTCCGGCACAATCAACAATTTGGCATCATCATCATTGCGGCACACGCTGCTGGAAGCATCCTGACACGCCGCTACACAACAGCATGATTGATGCAGTGAACTATGGCACATAGGTTATAGCTAGCTGTTGCACCGGCACACAATGGTTTCTAGCTGCGGTAGTTGATTGTTATCAATGCCAGCAGTCGTGGAACTACGAGGACCACGGCCGGTAGGCCCATGATTGCACCTCTTCCCTTGGCAGATTTATATTTACATATTGGCCGAAGGGTGTGCATGCATGGCATTCAATTGCTGCTGGTACATGGCTTTTCCATTCCGGCTACCAGCGAATCTACGTGCCACTGTTCATGACCCTCCCATTCCATCATCCATTCATTCCAAGGTATGCACCCCATAAATACCTTGCAGTTGCACCTTGTTTTCTCCACTAACAGCCACTCGATGATCCATTTTAAATATGTCCTCTTTGCATACCATATAGTGGTATTTGATGCCAATGGTCAATGCCAATCATACACAACCAAGTCTACCATACATTTGACATTGCTTTGCTGCATAGCATGCTCTCCCCATCTCTCCGCTCATATTAGCCTCCTCCTTTTGATCTCTCCAAAGTGTTTCCCTATACGAAAGAAATTGTCTTGTCCAGGTGGCTTCACATGTCAATAGTTTTACCTCTTCGTCCCACCTGTCTCGCAATGCTTTCGCCCTCAACCAATGCACCCGGTAAACTATACATGTCAGCCGGTGTTAACATGAGGAGCAATCATCTTACATTCAGACATCCAATCATTGACCTCTGTATCCCGCGGCACATCCATTGTCCAAAACCAGGCCAAAGTGTCATCCCTATGACCCCTTGCATTTGGGTCGGCAATGGTTGCACTGATCTTTAGGTCTTCTTTCCTCAACATTTTGTATCGGTTCAATGTGTTGCCGCTTGCATTCAATGCTATCATTTGTTTCCGGCACCAACGATATATTGCCGCATGCCGCTGCACTTTCACATCGGCACTACCCACCTTCCCCCAGGCCCTCATAGTCATATTGTATGTCCCGGCATGTCTGACATCGGTCCGGAAGATGACTGCCTTGTGTGCCAGCGAAACCCTTAGTTCATGTAGAGCATCGTTGGCCTGACCTTCCCTCAATCGTAACTCCTGATCCACCATGGTTAAAAGCCCCAACCTATCGGCTTGCTGCATCCCCAGGTACGACGGCAAGGGCAGTACCACAGCATCCGAGTAGTTGGGATCTTGTGGGTGGAATGTGTCTGAAAATACATCTTCACCATCACCTTCATCGATGTCCGTTGTGGAAATGAGATTATCCAAGATGTCCTCATTCCAATCTTTGCCTAGAAATTGGGAAGCTGATTTACAGAGCCGATCAATTTGCATCTGCAGGCAGTCCTGCCGGCGGGCAATAGACAACCTTTGTGTTTCCGTCGCCCTTGCATGAATGTGGCGGACATCTATGCCAAAATAATTTATGATTCTTCGGCTTTCAATACCCTTGCCATCCATGTTGCCGCCCCACGCATACGACCATCCGGTCCCTGATTACTTATAATATCCATTTCGATCGACTTCGTTGTTTGAGCTGTCATATATGTCAAATTGGTTTGAAATCAGCCAAGCAAGTAAATACCTTTTTCCAGCTGCACCTCAAATATGTCCATTGATTTTGGATCAGTAGCCCTATTCTCCAAAGCCGATTTCTCTTGCTGTGCCCAAAGCTCATGCAACTCAACCGGAACCCTTGTATCAAGCTCCGCAAATGCTCCTTCCGCGGACATGAGTGCCTCTTGAGCATTCTTCAATTTTCTTTTCAGGGAGATGGCTGTGCAATATGTCGTTGGCATACTTCACCCAAAATCTGCAAGATATTGTGATACCACTCACGCATCCGCACCATCTTTAAGAAGTTGTCATTCATTTGAAAATCAAGCAGCTCCTGTCTATGCGGCGTTGCCATTCCACGGGCCGATGGCAAAATGATGTTAAGAGAGGACCAGAGAGTCTCCATAATTTCACCATCGATGCGGCCTACACCAGAAATGAAATTGGGAGCATATTGGGTGAAACATTCTGCCTTGTGACCATGTACATGCCAGAGCCCAATGCTAGGTTGAATCCATAGCCCAGGTGGTAAGGATATAAAATTGTTTGCTTCTAGCTGGCGCTTTAGGTTTTTGCTGTATTGGCAATTGATGTCATAAAAGGTTATGACTTTTTGTTGCGGATCCATCCCATGTTGCACGGCATGTGCCAGAGCATAATCCATATTTACCTGCCTATCTTCCTGTTAGGGTGGAATGCATGCAACATGTCGGCACATACTGCTCTCCCTTCTGAAAGTCAACCATTGCATGGGGTACAAAGCATCCATGCCGCGCACATGCACACCCGCCAATTCCAGTAGATGCCAGCTGATTTCTTTTAGCATTTGCCTGGTTTACTGCTCAATGGTTGCTACAGTCAGATTTCTGTGAATTCCATTACAATGCTGAACCGTATTGTAAACATGTGCAATCACAAACCTCGACCCAGTTCAATGTTCCGGCCAGATAATCCTTATATTGCGGCATTGTAACCATGAATCCCATTCCGTCCATGAGCCAAACTTCATTAGCTGAATTCTTTGGCCGCATATGCTCGGCCTTGAAGTTTCCATCCATCACGATGGTCCTAGAATATTTCCACCTATATCGTGCAGCTGCTCAATAAGTACAAGTAAAAATAAAACATTACTTACTCCAAGAGGTCTACATTTTCACTGGATGGAATGTTTACTCCTGGTTGTGGGCATGCCGGACAGAACAGCACCAATTCCCCCCTCTTGGGATCAGGAGACCCTGGATGAAAACCTTGCCATTTCAACAGCTTCAACAGCCTCCACATCCTCGACACCCTGAGTAGCTCTCTGTATCTGTTCTTGGATCAGTGTTGGTGGTATCATCGGGTCCTTAATATCATGCTTTGAACTCACCGGTACAAGGCCAGGAAATGCATTGGATGTGACTCGCCGAAGCTTGCTGTAATAATTCATGGCAGAGGTGCCACACTCCACATTATCCATAATGAAGTCATCCAATACTTGGAAGGTGAATACAGTCCTAGGTTCCTTTGTAGTTGCCGGGAAGAGTCCTGCTTTGACCAACTGCAGATGCGAAGCTCCTGCATCTGGACAGTTACAATACCTCACATCGCAAAAATGTACCCCAGATGTATGCACTACAGTTAGGCAAGACCTGTCCGTTCCTCCAGAAAGATGATGTGGTCTTGGTTGGTCCTGAATATCCTCCCATTCATCCTCACCATCCATCCCGCCATTCGGACACGGATCCCCACCATGGCCAAGGTGTACCACCAACCCAGCCTTCTAAATGAGTTGTTGCTGTATGCCACGTAGAATTGATGACTCACCAGTCGTAACGATGATTCCTCAAAGAATGTACCGTTCCATTGGTCCACCCAGTGGAAGGGCCGCAACTTGTGTTCCTTTCTGCAACAGGAACTGCAGAGCAAGGGCCGGTGAATGCATTCGGCACATCTGTACGTGCCATCTCCTTGACACAACATGCAGACCCTTGGGTCAGGGGGTGCCTCCATGTCCAGAAGGACCTGGAGGTACCTCTGCTTGTATGGCAACCATGCCAATAAGTAACTGTCCTATTATGCCTTCAGGAGGACATGGCAAGTGCAGGATTCGAATAAATCACACACCTGATTCTTTGACACACCTGTTCTCTTTCGGGGTGGAAGATTATCCATGGAAATGTATGGCTGGCCATCATCTGGAAACAGTTGGGATTGTTCTAATCCTATAGATGCTGACTGGGTCGGAGTGTCATTTGAAGGAGCTTTTCCATGATGGGCCTTCTTTCGGGGCATTGCCTTCACCATCTTATCAATAGATCCCCTCCTTGATTTGAATGCCTGCCATGTTACATGAACCACCGGAGTAGAGCTACCAGCAGGTTGTATCTTGGACTTTGCCATGAGTGGTATCTGATGAGGAAATCCCTGCACAAAGTCTTTCCACATTGTATCTCACTGAAGCCTCATTGAAACAGCACGGACAGTGATCGGAAAGGGATCTTTGGATCTGCCGATTTGGATCTAGCTTTTGTAATATGGACTTGAAGATCAGGCACCAATGCAAAAATCCCATATATGGTGGCCGCTACTGAATTAGATCCTAAGTTAAAGTCTGGAAATAGTTTGTTAGCTGCCGAACAACATAGCCGGCCCCAGAAGTAGCTAGCTCACCAATGGACTTTCCAAAAGAGGTCGGCATGGAGGAATTGAACACTAATTGACATGGGAGAAACAATAGCTCGGGAATCCTTCAACAAAGTGTCCAGGACTTCTCTAGCACAGCACCACTCAAAAAAGTATCTAAGTCTACTCAACATACAGCATGGCCCGCAGTTGTTCATTCAGCAGATCTATGGAGAATCCTGATACAGAAGATGAGCAAGACCATTCTTCTGACTCGTCGGGCACAGAGGCACCACAAAATGTGGTAAAAACAAAACTCCGGGATGATGAGGTCAAGGTCCTTGAGGAAGCCTTGGAAGACTGGAAGGCAGCTGACAGCAACCAAAGGAAAGGTATGAAGAATGCCATGAAGGCAAAAATCAAAAATCTCCCTGCCAATAGCACACTCAAAGGACACGAATGGGAGAAGAAGAAAAAAGTGCGCCCCATTTCCATAACTTCACATGGACTACTGATGCATCAGTGATATCAGGCAATTAAAAATTGGTTGTATAACCACAGCCGAGCCCATGCCCGAAAGGCCCTAGTAAAGTATGGACGTAGGTGGACTGCCAGATCAGTCGTAATGAAGTTGAAGAAAAAAGAAATTGAAGCCGAATTCGAACGGGCCGGAATTGCCCAAGGAAGCACAGGCATGATTAAAGGCTACCAAAATGCGGTAGGATGCATCATGGGGAAGCTCACCCAGGAGGAAAGGGATGCTACGGCAAAGCAGGCTGATGAATGGAACGAGGAGCAGCCGCCAGCAGAGGTCCAGGCCAAGTAAGTTTGACATGTTATCTCGACAATTATTCATCTGCAAACAGAATGGCTGAGACAAAAGGCCAACAATATGTCAAACAGTTTGCGCAGGAAATGTGGCGGCAGTGTGGGATGCGGGTGGTTGTGATGGCGACATGGAAGGGCCGGAATGGTCAGCCCATGATGGGAATGTATGTCACTTCTCACTTGTGGTATTTGTATACTCACATTCACAGGCATGACTTTAATTTGGCATTGGGACAAGGGAAGACCTTTGCCGATTGGGATGACATCAAGCACCACTGGGATGCCTATGCACAGCAGGCCATAGGAGGGGAAGAACACAATGATAGCGATGAAGATGCCAGACCGACGCTCTGCCAGAAGAAAGGGCAGAAGAGGCCACAAACTGTTTTACCAACAATGGAAGATGGCACACCAATGATTCTGATCATCCTCAATATGCAAGCATTGGAGAGAAAGGATGTTATGAGGACCTTTGTGACATGGCATTATCGTAAGTTCTTCCTTGTAAATAGACGGAGAATTGACCCCTTGCCGCAGGCAAGGCATGCAGCAAGCCAAGTGCCAGTGTTCCTTGGGCTGCCATACATGCAAAGACCGGTATCTACATTTCATCTGTGTACCTGCCACAGCATTGGGAGTTCAAAGAGCCGACCCGGCTCACAAATCAGGAAGTTACAAAGGTACTGGAATTCTGGCGCGATAGGCAAGTGACAGATCCGGAAGATGTACTGACATTTCACAAATGGAGAGATATGGATGGTGGATTACAAGATCCAGTATCAGATTGTGAGGACTCAGTGGCCAGAATGATAAGTGCAGCAAAGCCGCCCCTGAAAGGTTAGCTCTGAATACTTTTATCAACTTGTTTTGACTGGTTCAAAGAACCTGCGGCACGAGATGTGGAACTCGCAAGCAGTCGGAAGAGGCGGCGCACAATTGGTATGGATCTTTCAACCATCCAATGCCGGTCAAACCAGGATGATGGTACACCCCATCCGTATTCCAAGCATTTGATCCTCCTACATTTGGAACATCCCTGTCAGCAAGCCATACAACGCCCATTGAACAGCCTGGTCAGTTCCTTTGAATATTTTTGTTGTCAGAATATGAAGTTTATATATAGAGGATGACTCAGATGGACATAATGCTAAGGAAAACGGTGCATGGGGCTTGGTTTTGTTATGCCGGTGGGACCATCTTGATGAAGAGCATCAGCGGCACTGACGGCATGGCAGCCGGCCGAACCTAAACAGCAAGGTGGGTATTTGTCAAAACCGGTTCTCCTCAACGATCTTACTAGGAGGTCCAGAGGTGCAGGGAACTAATGAGGAGGTAAGTCCAGACACTAGTAGGTGCTAGTTAGTGTGGAGAGTCAAGTCCGGGTCAAACGAACGAAGTCCGGGCACTAGAGAAGCACAGGGAGTAAGTCCGGGTTTTTGCGGAGTAAGTCCGGACCGCGGGAAAGTGGTCCGGAGTTGAGCGCAGCTTGTCCGGAGTGAAGGACATCCCAGAGGTGGGATAGTCCTGAGAGGTCTAGCGTCGAGTCTGGGACAGAGGTGGCTTTTGCCCTCGTGCAAGTAGGAGACTTGCTAGGATCAGACATAGGACCAAGGGGACAAGATAGGACAGAGGCCGGAGTTGGCCGGAGTTCAGGAGAACAAGATGGGATTAGGAGAGCATGGTGGGTAGTACAGAGTGGGGAGTATCTTAGTCGAGATTTGATCTAAGGACTACTAGGCCGGAGTACGGTAGTTTATATAGTAATGAAAACTAAGGTGAGTATATACGGTGACAAGTAAACACCTTAATGTCGAGACAAGGGATGGAGCAGAAGCAGACAGGAAAATAAACCAGGTACAAGAAAATAAAGCAGGGACAGGAAAATAAACCGGAGCGGAAGCAGACACGGGGAACTAGAGTTACAGGGACGACGGAGGAAAAGCAGGGACAAGGGAACTAGGTTGGAAGAGGACAGGTAAGGGTCAGAGGTGGACTTAACTAATGTTAAGTCCGGACCAATGTCCAGGACCGGAGGAAGTGGGACCGGAGGAAGTGGGACCGGAGGAAGTGGGACCGGAGGAAGTGGGACCGGAGGAAGTGCAAGAGCAGAGGGAGTGCACAGGTGGAGGAAGGGCAGAGTAGCCGGAGGAAGGTCCGGAGTTGGACATGGAAATGTCCTAAGCCTTTGGTGGACCTGACAGAGGAAGTGGAGCAGGAGCAGGAGCAGAACTGAGCCGGAGTTGGATGTACCAACCGGAGTTGGGCTACGTTGCAGACAAGGCTAAGGGAGTGGCCGGACTGAAACCGGAGTAGTGACTAGTGGTAGGTACAGGTCCGACACGGAGGAGTTAGACCGCAGATCTGTCTGTAGGAAGACAGGGGTTAGTCCTGAGGCGGAGATGGACGTAGTGACCGGAGTTGAGCTGGAGTGCAGCTATAGGGCTGGAGATGGCTGGACTAGATCCGGAGTTGCATCTATGCCTAAGGAGAGGTCAGGCGGGCCATGGTTAGACCGGAGTTGCGACTGGAAAAGTATGGATATGACAGTATTGGTCTCAATTACTTGGAAATGGCACGTATTCTCATATAAGAAAAAGCACATATGGATCCCGGCAATGTCAATGCTAATGGACCGATGAAGCCAAAGCCCCGGGTTAAAAGAACACAGCCGATGCGCCGGTGGAATGTAAGTTTGCCTATTTCAATATCCATTTGAGCAATTCCGACAAATGATAGTTGGTGAATTAACTATGCATTCCATTGGCAACACAAATGGGATGGAGGGTGGTCGATCAGGGGATGATGATGCCACACACTCTGGAGGCAAGGGGAAGCGGGCTGCCAGCACACGCCGGATTGCCAGGGCTCAACATGTCAATGCCATTGCCGGGCCTAGTCAACCGGAACGGCAAAGAAGGCGGCCAAAGCGGCCCAATGCCGATGTCCCTACGCCTAGCCCAAAGAGACGCCGCAAATAATATACTTGTAGAATAATGCTATTGTCAAATCTGCCATGTCTTGTGCCGAAAGATTTTATTGCCGCACTACTGTAACAAAACTACAGCTTGGAGGGATCTAATACTACCACATCCTCAGGGTGATCGGACTCAATTATGTCACCATTCTCGCCAAGTCGGGCTGACCTAGCCAACATATCCCGCACATTTGCCAACATCGCTCTCTGGCACATTTCCGATCTCCACAACCTGGCAGTGTCGAGCAACGTGTTTGCATAATGAATGTAGGCCGCGATCATAGGGTGATCAAGGCCAGCATCGAGTGGGAGTAGGTCGGGCAAGTTCCTAGGAGGGACGGATGTAGCAACTTGCCTTGCAGAGGCCACTAGATGACAACTGATCAACTGATACTATGGATCAAGCCCAAGAGAGACTTACATGAAAGCGCATCACTCTGGAATGGATCCAAATGCTCATGCAATGCATTAATCCTGTCCACCATCTCAAAATATTCCACTGGATGATTGTTAAATACACATAATTCCTGCAGTAATACTGACTTACCATCCTCTGCATGCACGTGTTCCCGGAATCATGCATGCGATCCAGATACAGCCTCAGGAGATGATTCTGCCTCCATTGGGGAGGTGGGAATCCGCTGGCTTGATGCCAGGCTAGATAGCGATGCCGGGCTAGATAGTGATGCCGGGCTCGATGGCGATGCCGGGAGCGATGGCGATGCTGGGCTGGATGGTGATGCCAGGCTGGATGGTGATGCCGGGACTGAGGATGCCGGCATTGATGGGGATGACGTCCCAATACGTGGCACGTGCACTGGAGAGGGCGGGATCCATGCGGCCATCGTGGGGGATGGCGACGGTGGCATCCATGCTTGTGGTTGGGTGCCTTGGGATGATGGCCGAACCGATGGGGTAGCTGGCATTGCTGCCGGGGGTGGCATTGATGCCTGTGACCGAATGGTGAGGGTAGACGGCACATTGGATGAACTGGCAGCGATTGGAGGCGACGGTGGCATCCAAGCCTGGGATCTAGTTGTGGGGGTTGCTGCACGCATCTCATGTGCTGAGGGGCCAGGGAGGTTGATTGGAGCTGATTGCAAGGGGGCCGGTAACTGATTGTTTGCCGCTGTTGCTTGTCTGTTGCTGTCCCCAGACATTGCATCATTGTTCCTCACAGACACATTTGTTTCACCTGTGCGCATCCCGTGGCGTGGGGGAGAGGGTGGCATTCAGTCCATGCTTGATGGCAGGCGTTCATCGACAATGGATGGAGGCAGGTGCCACACTGGCAGTGCAGGAATGGCTGATAATGATGTCATGCAGATCAGCTCAGAGGAGAGAAATTACTCACTCAATTTCCGCGGACTTGCGCTATCAAATCTGACAGACTTAGGTGGCATAGCGGTAGCAAAGATGCAAGTTGACAAGATGGAATTGACGTGGAATGGAAATCACAATTGAATGATTATATAATAATGGTTTCCATATATAGTTCATTTATCTCACCACTGGAAAGATTTGCTGATAGTGTGTTGTGCCAAAGGTATTGGCAAGTGCCGATGTTATACAAGTGCTGATGGTATTACAAATGTATGTCCTGCCGCCGGGGTGTGTGCCGATTACAGTATGTTACCTCAATCAACACCTAATGCCGCCATCCACGGCAATTATAGATACTCTTGCTATTTATGTATATCGGTAACATCGAAGAATTACTGCAAAGGTAAATCTTGCATTTGCCAGTGAAAGATTGGGATAGTATCATGTACATAGTGCCAATAGTGTGATGTGCCAATAGTATGTAGTGCCAATAGTATGTAGTGCCAATAGTATGTAGTGCTGATGGTATGTTGTGCCGATGGTATGTTGTGCCGATGGTATGTTGTGCCGATGGTATGTTGTGCCGATGGTATGTTGTGCCGATGTTGCTGTGCCGATAGTGTCTTGTGCGAATGGTTTGCAAGTGCCAATGTTATGCAAGTGCTGATCACTGTTGCAGCGGCATGGATGTAATGCTGCCGGTGGTTGTGCCGATTGTATGCTGATTGTATGTGCTGATGCAGTGCCGAGTGTATGTTCTCCCTTGTATGTTCTGCTGATTGTGTTGTGCCAGTGGATTAAAAGTATGTTGCTCCTTCCAATACTTGATGCTGCCATACATGGCAATTATAGTAATATCTGTAGGACACATCTAGCCTGCTCTTGGTATTCATGTATATCAGTAACGTTGAAAAGTTACTCCACAGGTAAATTTGGGATGTGCCGGCGACATATTGGCAATGCATTCATGGCTGTGGTTGAGACCATTACTGGCATGTCTCTGACAGAGTTCTCAGGCTGTGTCAATGATTCACAAGGACAACTCTACATGCATAAATATACTTTACAATGTGATGTATATGGTATACATGGAATAGGAAGCGGAAATTGTACAAAAGACGTAGGTATGATAAAAGAAAATTAGTCCGTTTCCATTTGCACACCGGCATCATGCCCGGCATCGGCATCGGAACTCCCAATCTCCATATCGGATGCCGGCCCAACATCTCCATCTTCTGGCGGGCTGACCTCGATTGCTGGAATATTGCCGGTCTCTATGGTTGCGGCCACTTCATCACAAATCGCTGTCAACAACACAATCTTGTGATCAGTAGCACATGGCTTGGTAATTGACAGACTTACCTTTTGGTGGGGCCCAGTCGTAGCTATCACCAGTTGGCTTGCTGGCACCCCTTTCATCGACCAAGCCTGGAGTTGCCACCTCCAGACTTGAGGCATTGTTGCGCAGCGCAACCTGCATACCATGGGTGCCGGTCGGCTCACTCGAGCCATGTCGGGACAGATTGTTGGACGATGCCATTTCTTCCAGCATTGTGGTAGGCGCTAGTGCCAACGGGCTTGGTGGACTGGGGTGAGCGCACTGCGAGACCTTGGGACATGTTGAGTCAGATGCCGGCTGTGTCGGTGCGAATGCCTGCCGCGATGCCGGATGTTGAAGGTGGGATGGTGTTGGGAACAGCTGTTCCCGCATCGCTTCAACCACCTGCCGTAAGCTGGCGACTTCTCCGAGCACGACGGCCAATCTTGCATTCGCTTCGTCCACCTTTCGTTCCATTTCGGCCTGCTTTTCCCTCAAACAGACAACCTCCTCCTCGAGATCTTGTACATTCGACGTATTCGTACTGTCTCCCGGTGTTGTGGGAGGGTTCATGCCACTGCCAGCGGCCGTTGATGATGGACTTGCTGTCCTCGATGTCTTCCCTAGCCATGCTGGAGTATTGATCAGTACCCCATCAAAAACTGGATGGAATATCGATAGAAATAATATTAAATTGTTCAAATAATGAACAACTTACTTGGTTTCCTGGGCGGATTGGCCACTGCTGGTGCCGGGGTCTGACGTTGGCTTTTTGCACGCTGTGACCTTCCTCAGTTGAGCGTTGAGGGCGCAGATGGTGAACGCCGACGCGGTGCAGGTTTCCTCAGTGCTTGTGAACGCGACCTTGACCTTGCTCTGACTGCCGTCATCATACTGCATGCAATCTTGCTGCAGCAACATTGCCAGCAAGCACGGCCTGGGTTCGTGTCATATCCATACTTTTCCCAGTCGCAACTCCGGTCTAACCCTGGCCCGCCTGACCTCTCCTTAGGCATAGATGCAACTCCGGATCTAGTCCAGCCATCTCCAGCCCTATAGCTGCACTCCAGCTCAACTCCGGTCACTACGTTCATCTCTGCCTCAGGACTAACCCCTGTCTTCCTATAGACAGATCCGCGGTCTAACTCCTCCATGTCGGACCTGTACCTACCACTAGTCGCTACTCCGGTTTCAGTCCGGCCACTCCCTTAGCCTTGTCTGCAACGTAGCCCAACTCCGGCTGGTACATCCAACTCTGGCTCAGTTCTGCTCCTGCTCCTGCTCCGCTTCCTCTGTCAGGTCCACCAAAGGCTTAGGACATTCCCATGTCCAACTCCGGACCTTCCTCCGGATACTCCGCCCTTCCTCCACTCGCACACTCCCTCCGCTCTTGCACTTCCTCCGGTCATGCACTTCCTCCGGTCCTGGACATCACTCCGGACTTAACATTAGTTAAGTCCACCTCTGACCCTTACCTGGCCTCTTCCGACCTAGTTCCCTTGTCCCTGCTTTTCCTCCGTTGTCCCTGTATCTCTAGTTCCCCGTGTCTGCTCCCGCTCCGGTTTATTTTCCTGTACCTGCTTTATTTTCCTGTCCGTTTCTGCTCCATCCCTTGTCCCAACTAAGGTGTTTACTTGTCACCGTATATACTCACCCTAGTTCTCATTTACTATATAGACTACTATACTCCAGCCTAGTAGTTTCCTTAGATCAAATCTCGACTAAGATACTCCCCACTCTGTACTACCCATTATGCTCTCCTAATCCATCTGTTCATCTGAACTCCTGAACTCCGGCCAACTCCGGCCTCCGTCCTATCTCGTCCCCTTGGTCCTATGTCCAATCCTAGCAAGTCTCCTACTTGCACGAGGGCAAAAGCCACCTCTGTCCCAGACTCGACGCTAGACCTCTCAGGACTTATCCCACCTCTGGGATGTCCTTCGCTCCGGACAAGCTGCGCTCAACTCCGGACCACTTTCCCGCGGTCCGGACTTACTCCGCAAAAACCCGGACTTACTCCCTGTGCTTCTCTAGTGCCCGGACTTCATTCGTTTGACCCGGACTTGACTCTCCGCACTAACTAGCACCTACTAGTGTCTGGACTTACCTCCTCATTAGTTCCCTGCACCTCTGGACCTCCTAGTAAGATCGTCGAGGAGAACCGGTCTTGACAGCCTGTCACTTTGAAGTGTACTGCAAGGCCCTCCCATATAGGTAGATAACACCTTTCTGAGGGCCCACCTAATGCTATGGGACATTGTACCTATTGTTGCCATGTGCCCTGCACATAATAGATGAAACTGGCTCCAGGGCCTACTCATAGTCATGGGACACCAATCCCATGGCTGGGTATTCTTAAAGGTACACCATGCATGCAGCCCATTGGAAAGCACGGGATGCTGTTTCTTTGGCTGGCCCTGCAACAAGAAAGGGACACCAAAGGTACAGCCCAATGCAAAGCACAGGACACCAATACCACAGCCAAATGCAAAGCATGGGACACTGGTACAGAGGCCCTTCTATTGGCTCCCGTCCGCAGGCTAGCTGCATTGCAGCACTTACTACCGTCCTTTTGCCGAAATGCTGCGGCAAGCCCCCTGCAATCCTCGGCCTGAATCTGCGGCATATAGTCCTCTGGCCGCATGCCGCAGCTCCCTTGCCGCATTAGGTCCTATTGCCACAGGCCATATCCTGATCTAGTGTACTAGTGTGTCAGCCCACCAATATTACTTGGTGACAACCTTTCCATGAGCCACCAATATGGCATGGTGAAACACCTTACCATTAGCCCACTCGTATGACATGGGGATGCACCATGGCTGGGCCCTATCTCAGCTGGTCATGTAGCACAGCCGATTGTCAGCTTCGTCTGTCCGTGTTGTATGGGACAATGCAGGTGCATTATGTGGAGGAGCTGCACCAGAAATAATGGCAACAATGGTGCATTGGATTTCACGGTACTCTCTCCCAGTCATTTGCTGAACATGGGATACACCGGACGTAAAGTGGCGTATGCTGACATGCTTGTGCATCGACTTGTAACGAGCATCGAGTTCCCTAGTTCCAACGACCTCTTTGCACCACTTTAAAATGTGGTCGAAAAAAAACTTGTGGCATGCGTGAAGCAGTTCAGGGACAAGGAAGATGGAGGGATCTGTGAAAAACCAGTTTCTGTATAAGGGGAGGTGAACACCTAAAGGGCCCCGCTCTTTGCACTTCTTCTGAAATGTGTGCACATCCCAAGGGTCGACTTCTTGACAAATTTCGAACAGCATCTGAAGTATGTGCTTTACATCTCGAGAGGGGTGGAGTGTGCCATCGCCAAAGTCTTGGACCTTTGCGAGAGTGACAGGGGAAGAGCCATGGGAAGTGCCTGAAATCATCTGCTGTTCCGGGAGATCGGCGGTGTAAGCAATGAGTGGTGTGAAGCAATAGCGAAGGTGCCCATCAGGATCGGGTGTGTACATGCCAGTACGAGCTGTGACTTTGAGATTGGCACATACAATATCCATGCACTTGTGCCAGACTCTGGCTTGCAGAATCGTTTGATAATCAGGATGAACGTCGAATTTCGGGATTGGCATAAACACGGCCAGGCTCCAAGCATGGGAAGTAGCCTTCATGCATACATCGGATCAGATGTTACCGGTAGTGAGGAACAGCGGGTGCATTTCAAGGTTGCCAGCATGGCTAGTGACCGCCATTTTGTCAGATGCGGCCATGACGGGAATAATCGTGGTGCCTTCGGGAAGTAAGTCCTATACATGGGTGAGTACGATTCCATTCAAACCGACTGTGTGATTATACCTGTAATGCCCAAGCATATTTGGAAGAGAAAAACTTGCCATACTCCCGTTGTCCGTCTACAGACACGACATGGGGATCGTAAGTCATCATCTTGGCAAATATAGGGTTGCTGAATATCATTTTGATCACTTCTAATCCATCGCGCCAAATCAGGTAGATTGGATGAACTGACGTGTAGCCAGAGAGTGCGATTTCCGTGCAATGCCACAGTGTTCCCTGTGGTAAAGACTCCATCCATTCATACAAGTGTTTCTTGTCCTTGAAAGAAGGCTGTCGATCATTGAACTTTGTTGAGTAGATTCAAAATCATAGCTAATTTGAAAATATGCGTACATACCCATTGAAGCTTAAGAAAGCGCTCAGCATTGCTAGCTGAAACACTCTGACATATGAACCATCCTAGCTCCCACTCTGCTTGATCTTTGAAAGGGTAATACGCATTGTGAAGGTGGCGATACTCAAATTCGTTCTGTTGCATTTGTTCGAAGAGGTTTGGAGCGGAACCAAAGATGTATCCTGACTTGGGGTGAAATGTCCCATAAGTCAAGCTTTGTACCTGTGATCTCGTCGGGCCACAGACAAAGGCGGGGGGTGGTGCTAATGTCTTCGAGCACAAGTCTTCAGGCCAGCACAATGTATCACTATTGAGATGATCTACAACATGATCAGCTGTTGGAAATACGGCTTTGCAACCTGGACAGGATATATGTCCAGGGCTAGGAAGGTCAAGGTGAGTTATTGGACTCTTAAGCAGAGAAAGTGAAACATTACATGCTCTCGTCGAATACCAGCAGAGGGTCGTCACCCATATTGCTACAATAGTACTTGCTGGCAGCTGCGAAATTGTTAAGTCCTTCAAACTCCGACCACTACGTGTTTGACTTGCGAACTTGTAGCGAACCCGTATGTCTTCCGATTCTGACACGCCTTCCTTAACGTCGTCGCCGTCAACCCCCACTTCGAAGTCCAGTGGGACTTCTGTATCCTTTGAACTATCAAGTTACCGCACCTTGCCACCTTCACAAAGGAGTTTCTTAGTTAAGGTGCCCAAAGAAAAGCAACGATCAGAGTCAGCATCACCACAGAGGCCCATTTCCGGCCGTCGATTCCAGCCCTATTCTTGTCGCCGTGTCTTTGGCAGTGAAGACCCTGCTTACAAGGAGACTTTAGCAACCACGAGACAAGGGACAGATATGATCGGGGTACGCTTAATTCAGTTGTAAAGAGTGCTCTTTACTAACAAATGTTCTAGTCTAGCGAATTTTTTTCCCATGAAATGACTCATTTATCTCAACCCCTATTGAAGAAAGCGATCCTCGCCAAAGAGGCCCACCGGGAATATCAGCGCCTGAGCCTCCTTGCTACGGCATGGAAGATCGAGGAGCTTAAGAGGCAGCTCTCACTTATGGAGGGTTTTGAGAAGGAGAAGAAGGAGAGTTTGGATGGTACCTCTCAGGACCTCGAGCTATTCGAGTCCTTACTCTCACTGGACACCAGCGCCGAAGTCCATGCAGAGCGCGAGCAACTCCTTTGCATTTACGACGACGACATCTTGAAATTTTCCGCTATCGATGATCATCTGAATCACCTCGTGCACCAGCTTCCATCCGAAGACTAGGTGAAGGAAGGACAATCGGCAAGTTGTAGTTGTTACATCAGATCTATTTTCTCATCCCCTTGCAACGTGTAGTACACGTTTCCTGTATTCCCCCAGATTTATGTACGAATCTGATATGTAAACCAAAGCTTCACCGCTCCTCGTGCCCTGATGTTCTCGAAGTCTAAATCAAGGTTCGTTGTCACATCACTCGAGAGGACAAAGAGTGTGCAAACCGCGCATCGATGCTTGATACCAATCCACGATGAACCCTTCTCAGCCTCCTCAGACAGGTCGCACACGTCGTAGAGGATGAAATGTAAGCCAGTTGTATTTGCTTCAGATCCACACCTAATCGCATTGTCAGACCGCCCCAAAGCCAGGTCGAGGGTCAGGCCTCAACGTCGGCTTGCAGCCGATGGCAGATCAGCTTGGTCTTCCTGCAGACCAACCACAGCCTCCACCCATGTTGTCAATGCATGCGATCGTACATCCTGAGGCGACTCAGGTAGGCCATGCAACAGACCAGCCACAACAGCCATCATCGGCGCATCCGATGGCATTGCAGAACCCACCGAATCTAATCCAGCAAGCAGCACCATTCAATTACTACCAACAGTCACCTCATGCGCCGAATCCAAACTTCTACTATGACGACCCGCTCGTATCTCAGCATCTAAGTGGCCGGGTTCTCGATCAGACGACAGAAATGGGTGTCCTGCATCACCGCCCCTCGGTGCTTCCAGGGGGGGACGCTCTTTACCAACAGCTTGAGCCAATGTATGATCGCCACTGTGATACAGCCCCATATCCCCGAGTGCGCATTGTGGCAGCTTTCGCGCCCCCTCGTGAAGATGAATCGTTATCTCGTGGAGACCGCCAGGTTATACATGTATGTCATTTTCTCTCACTTTTGAAGCAATTGACTCACTTCTTGCTTTAGTCAACGAACAGATCTACAGGTATCTCAAAAGTTTCACGCGATCGCCTGCTCCGATCGCTTCCCCGCACTCCCACTATCCAAAGTGCCCTGCCTCCAGGGCCTTCTGGCCCATCCTCCTCCAGCAGCACAACGCGGCACGAACCAGCGGCGCCAATGGGCCAACAGAGATTACCATCAAGTTTGGACTTGTTGATCGCATCGCAAGCAAAAAGCGAACTCAAATCGCTAATCCTCCTGGAAAATCCCTTCCCGACTGACAAGCAACGACCGGAGATGGCACGGAGATCGATGCTTAATGCAGCTTGCAAACAAATCGGGAACAATGGTGAATAGCTGCATTATGTTATTTACAATTGCAATAACCCATTGTTTCAGAAGAGGCCGAGCATTGGGTCGATAAGAACTACAGCACTATATACCGATCTTTATCAAATCTATTCAGCACCGTTCGTCTTGCATTCAAGAACACTGCCGAAATTCTTGTGCCATCTGCCTTCGGGCTCCTCTCTCCGTTGTCGGTTTCTCCGAGGGAAGATCTGTGCTCCAAATGCACGATAGTCACGCATCTTTTGTTGGACCTCAGCTACTTCCTTTCGGATTACAACGGCAATCGCATTCCAAGTCACCCGGCCCTTGTCGCGATTATCCTACACACAGTATTTTCATCTCATGGAGGGAATCTAGAGGAATATTTGGGTGATGGCACTCAACTAGATGTGGTTTTCGCTCTTGCAGGGACCGCCATCTGCTCCGTTCTTATGGAATACCAAACTGGTACTCACCATCATCTTGACTTTGGGTTGGAAATGAGTGGAAGATTTAATGATTGTATGAATTCTCTTGAACAGATCAGAGCTAACCCTCAGTTAGCCACAATACTTGATACTATACAGAACGATATTGTAACCCGAGGAAAGCAGATTATGTAGAACTCGTTGATTGTAACTAATCTAGTGCGCTGATTGTTTTGCTGATTACTTCAACTGAGCGATAAGCCTGCGCGAACAATCTCCGTCATCTAATAAGGAAATCCCGTAGCTTCACGTTACTTTACAACACGCTGACATCCAAGCTAACCAAACGGAGACCAAAAAGGCCAACTGTGCTCGGCTACGTCTCATTGATGCTGGTGTCAATTAAGATGTGAGATGCTTTCGACTGTGAGATGAGTCAAAACGATACTAAGTGACACTGCCGCGATGGTGGGATAAATAATTATACAGTACTGGTATGGTGCACACTGCGGAAGGAGGTGGTCAGACCTGTTGTACGGATGCAGGAGCAGATGGCCCGACATGAACAGATGTGTGGTTACTAGATGCTTGGGGATCCCCACCATGGCAGTGGTACTGGTAGTGCCCGGAGGAGGATAAAATGGTATTGCTTCGCCTATATTTGTGGCCAGTGATGCAGCCTTGTGCGCTGATAATCGAGGCTAATGGTTGACACTAAACAAGTCCATGCCACTTCTTAATGGCCTGTTTTTGGTTTGTGGATCTGCACGCTGGGTGCATCTCATTGACACACCTGTCCGACTGCAAGTCTCAATATTCAATATTCAATCTCCGCTGCAGCACACTCGGCATCAGCATGATGTCCAGTTTGTCACACTCAAGGCTGTATCTCTACCATTTCTGCACCAATTTTAATGGTTGAACTTCAGAGAACTTCAGCTTACTTGCATGTATTATTGTGATGTCAGTGTGAAGTGAGAATTTGTGTGTTTTAAAGATGTGTCCAACTTGGTGGACTGTCCGAAGTCTTGGTAACCGATGTAGAGACAGTCCTGTCTCTAGGTGTAGAATTGGTAGTACTGATACTGGACTCTTACCTTAGCTATGTAGGCTTGTACTTAGCTTACTAAGCAACTTCCCTCTTTCCTCTGTATATGTTTGATCTCAGTCCTGGAGTGACTGAACACCTCTACTCTCCCTACTTCCTCTAGTCTCCCCAGTCCCTGGGAGCTCTGCCAGACCTCCAGAAGCCCCTGGGTCGAGCGTGCCTCACCTGAGGCAGCAGCAACACCCAACCCCCCCCTACACCGAGTGTACTGAATTGTGTGTCATGCACATTTGTGACACACTTCGCACCACCAGTCTCATGAGTCATCCTGTAAGAGTATCGTGAGCGTCGTCTGTTGTTTCGCGTTTTGGTCTGCGTTTCCTCGATGATCTCTGTTGATCCACTGCCCCGCGATCAAGCCAACAAGTGATCAATCTTATTTTGGACTTATATCTCATCTTTGTGCACAGTAGTTTTCCTTGTGCTTTGTTTTGAATCCCACTAACAGTTGTGCTCTGTCACACTTGGCTCGAATCAAAGTTTCTTCTCCTCTCGTGTAACGGCACCTCAAGATTGGCCACCTTTGACTCGCCATTTCACATCCACACACTCAAAGTGGAGTAGTCTCCCAAAGTCGGACTTTAACAGAGGATAATAGCCGTTCCTAACCCCCCATCAACCTATACCTCGTTCTTCTCACCAATCACACTGCCACCAACCTATGTATGCCACCCAAATATGGCTCAGTTGTGCAACACCTCGTTCAGAATTCTTACCAGCACTCCACCCTCACCCATCCCAGTAACTTAATCAGCCAATGACCTATCGCAGGCACCCATCTCTGGGAGTTGGCAAAAATGACATGACCTCTTACCCCCCTCATCGACATACTGACCTTCTCCCATATGTGGTCTCCAACGCATGAATTATCAGCTTGATTAGAGCAATCAGAGGACAATTTTGAATGTGAGACGAAACTTGGATGGATCAAGTATGTCGATGAGGCTGACTCGGAAGTTGCGAAACACGGGTTGGCTGTTCTGACTATTTACTAGTAGGTTCATCATATCTGCTTCTTTGTCTGTCGTACTGTGTATTCTTTCATGTGGATCCTACTCACAGGTGTTTGTATTCTGTAGAAGCAACTTATGTGCCCAAAAGCTTGTGAATCGCCTGACTTGCCATTTGGCCATAGTCATGCTACAGTTGTCATTTGTGAGGGAAACCAGTTGTTACACAACTATCAACAGGTTAGACACATCCACTACCCAAAGAAAAAAGAAATCCCCCAATGTCAACTGGCCAACTAGTCCTGGATCGCACTGAGTCCAGCATTAGGGTAAGTGAAAAAAAGATGTATCCACCATTGCCCTCTTTATCATGTGACCTTGATCTTCTCACATGTTCCCTGTCATCATCTCCCACAAAGTGAGTATCTGGTCAAGGAACTTCTTGGTGCCTTGAGAAACGATGAGCGGTCATGGGAACCGCATGAATCGAGCCTGCACGAACAGGCTCAAGGGCGCAGGAGAGTTATGCAACGCCACTCCAAGTCCAAACGGACCAACGAAGGCTAATGATCGGTATGAAGGAAAGTAGCTTCTATCCACAAATGACTCATCAGTGATGTCCATGTCGTCCATGTACGCACTTGCTCCCAACCCACAGTTCCCCCCTGGTGGAATAAGTATCATATGAGTGTCCGGGTGGGAGTTGCTCAGGTCTGTCCAGAGAGATATCAGTAGGAGAGTAGCAGGTGGTGCGGGAAGCGCAGACAAGTTGGCTTCCCCACTGCCTCCCCTGTTCTCAACAAGATAACACATACAAGGGCGAGGTTCCCTCTTACAGGATTTCCTGCGACGATGATGTTGGAAGGGTCATATCCCATGACGTCAATGGATGTACCCTGCGAGCACATTGAGGAGCATAGCTGGGAGGGGGTGTTGCTCGAGGGATCCCCTTTTGATCAGACTTTGGGATTGATAGGGTTGGTTATTTCCGGGGGGGAGAGTTGTCTAGATCTCTTACTTACATAAGTTCCGCACCAACATGCAGATCGGTGTGATGCCTGTGACAGATGGCCTCAAGATAGTAAGCTTAGCAATGATGGTGAGGTGGTTCCCCATCCAGACACCTTCAGCATGTCCACGGGACATGAGTGCGTGACCTTGCGTGACTGGCATGTTGCAGAGTACGCCAGGTTCGACATGTGGCAGAGAAATCGCAGGCAGTCGAGTAGCCAACAGATTCAATGCTGAGGGCGTCTGGATAGAGTTTGTACAAGTGCATGCCAATGAGTTACATTATAGAGGTGCGTATACCATCTTGTTCCCCCTTCCCCAAACGATCGTCTCACGAAGGGAACGTCAAAAAGTTAGATCGAACATGTACTCTTGGTTCTTGCGCTTGATGCCCAATAAAAGCACACCATTATGCCACTTGTCCATTCTCGGGCCCTACCACTAGATATTCATGGAACTTAAGCACATAAAATAGGTGACTACAACATTGGGAGCGAGCAAGTATGCGATGTGCACCTAAGTGAGGGAAGAGGTCAGAACAACCAACAACCAACACCAAATGACAGCAAAATGCGAGTGGTGGTCTTCCTTTGCATTTCTGGTATTTAATCTCCTCAGGGGAATGTGCTGCATGCCTTCAGGCAGGATGCAGGAGGGAAAGGAAGGGCTTCTGATGGGGATGATATGCGACTGGGGATGGTATTGACTCCTCTTCAGCCTACCACAGTGGTTAGGAAGAGTCCTGGGATTGAAGAGCGATGATAGATTGATGATAGGGGTGTAATAGCAGTGATAGGACAACAGAGAAGCAAGGGGACAGTTCCTGCTTCAAGAATGCGATGGACAGTGATGGGATGGAGTGGACAGAGATGCTAGACTGTGCTTGAGCCTAGAGAAATGATCAGATACAAGATATATCTGATAAACAACAATATAGGAGCTTTAGGCCAGCACTGAGTGACCTACAAGTCCAAAGACAGAGATAGAGCTTATAGACAGTGAGGGAGAGTGAATGTGGTCGCTTTATTGAGAGGGAAGCAGACACTTCCTTGCAGCCTTTGGCTGCTGGTTTATATACAGGAGGGGCTGTGGCCCTGTAAGCATAAATGACTAAGTGCTTGGTAAGAAATTGGTAAGAAATTGGTAAGCGATTGATAAGCAGTGTAATCAGGCTGAGTCATCGATGGGGAGAGCCTGAACAAGCTGCTGAGCCAAGGGAAAGAGCAAAAACATAGGTAAAAGGAGTGTATAACCAAGAATATGGAAAAATCATTGCATGGGGGCTCAAAAGAGAGGGGGGGAAAGCAGGGGATGAGTAGATCGAAGCTAAATGAGCATATGCGATGACATAATGCATATGAATGATAGGGGCATGAGTCATGAATTGATAAGCAACATGATAAGCATGATTTGAAGGATGATTGGTAAGTGATTGGTAAGGGGAGTAATGGGGATTAGTAATGCCAAGAGGGGATGAATAATGCGCAGCAGAGTGAGTCAGAGTGAGCCAGAGTGACTCTGTGTGACTCAGAAAGAAGGGAAGCACAACCTATGATTTATTGAACTTTAGATCTGGAGATGAGCTTCTGAAGCAGTGCCACTGATGGGAGTGGCTGGGGGATAATAAAAGAATTGATCCGACCAGAAGAGCAGTGTCAGGGGGCCTGGAATGACAAGTAGAGTCACAGCTGGTCACAGAGTGTCACAAATCCCTTGGATTGAGCTTCTGTAGAGCAAAAATGCGAAATTTGGTGCTCCCGAAGTGCAGTCTTCCCTTGAGCAGTAAGGGGAAGGTTCTGTACTCTATTAGGGCTTCTAAGAAGGGTTCTAGAGCACTGTTTCATTTGTGTTTGTTGCAGGATAGCAGGGAAGTGAAATGTGAATAGCGGATTTGACGTGTCCAGGGAAGCAAGATGAATGATAGAGGGAGATGGATGTGACAGGACTCTGGGATAAAAGGACCATATGCAGAGGACTCAGGAGACACAGAGACAACTAGGTATGAATTTTCAAGTCTAACGATAGACTTGAGACGACCAAAGTACGTGCGCGACGCAGGACTGATGAGGAGAACACACTGACCGAGAACGAGAGGGACTGAGGGAGCAGGCTGGGAAGATATGTACCAGACAGTACACAGGAGCTCAGGGAGAGGCTGTCCCAAGAGCAGGACATAGTTGAGGTCTGCTGCAATAGCGGAGAAACGTTCCAGAGAAAATGTGGACTCCATAGTGAGTGACAAAGTGGGTGTCTGGATTGCAGGTGGAATATCTCCATGGGAAATAAACGGATTTACGTCGGAACTTGACAGGCAGATAGACCACGGCCTAGGCTCCATGATGGTATAGTCACATGATTGATAGCTTCAAAAATGACGGAGCTATTCAAAATATCGGAATGCCGGCACTGGGTGCCCTAAATTTGACATTTGGGCACTAAAAATGATTCTTCCTTTTCTCCTTCGTTTCTCTATCATTTCTTCTGCTTCTTTGGTTGTTCTGGTATGGGAGTTGGACTGCAGTAGGTTGCATTCCTCTCTCATACTGAAATGATCATCATTCCTTGGATTCTTCTGCTTCTTGGCGGTTCTCGTGCAAGGGATGACTGCCAGACGATGGCATTCATCTCTTGCTCCAGAATAGTCATTCTTGTGCAATAGATGGCTATGACGAGCTTGTATTCATTCCTCGCATAAGGATAGTCTTGACTTTGTGTGATATGGATAGCAAGGGCTGTCTGTATCCCTCAAGTCAGGACAATCTTTCAACAGATCTTGGGTGTGTTCTTGGCATTAATTTCATCGGCTAACTTTCTCCATGTCCACAGTACCAAACACGTTTGGTGCATGACAGCGAGCGGCATCATAAGTGAAACATTGGTGACACAAGACTGCTTGGGCTAATATAAATTTGTGGCAAAGCAATAGAATGTACAGAGTCAGTTGACTCTCCCTTTCCATGCAGAACATCTCTTATGTCGAAAGTGATACTCACAGATGTGTCAGACCAAACTTTCACTTCTCATCTTTCTCCTGCAGCCTTGCCACTGGCAAATGACGATAGCAAGAGAAATATTTATGATACCATGCCACTTTCCCAGGTGACTTGGAATATCCATGCAACTCATTAGTTCTCCACATCGCCCACCATGTGTGGTGGTGGACCATGGACACAGTGTCAAAGCATCGCAGGAGTGGGTCTGAAAGGGTAAGCAGTGTCAGCATCATACTACATACTGGACTACGACTCATACCGCAACCTGGGTGGTTAGGACTTGTAAGGTTGAAGGTCAATTTGGTACAAAGGTGTATGTACCACTTGCAGAAGACAATAATTGCGAACCTTGGATGAAATTTGAGTGTTACACAGGATGTCTGATAGCAGGCTTGACATTCTCGGCTGCAAGGTAACATCAGCGTGCATTTGGATTAGCATGGAAACAAAAAATCCCAACCATTTAACCGGGATTACTTGCTGAGATTCAAGAGAAATTTCATTGCCACAACTTCGGCAACTGTGACCAAGTGCATGACGTGCGGGCTCCTCAAATATGACTCTCATAACAATGGTGGTACCTGCTTCCCATCCGCCATCATCGCACATGAGTTCTCTTACCTCCTTTCCAGTCTCTATACATAGATCAAAGTGCCCAGCATTGATACATTTCATCAGGAATTCTGTGTAGCTAGTTGGATAGCCTGGATTGGAAAGGTACAGCTGAATGGACTTGAGAAGTGCCTAAAATAACAATGATCAGCTTCTCCTCTATTTGAATAGAGCTGATAGACCACAAACATCGTAAGAAAAAGAGATCTCCAAAGGAATCTTGTTCTCTCTTTCCATGGCATCCATCACAGTAACGCATGGAAGTAAAATAGTACCAGAAACCGGAGGTGGAGTTGTGGAAAATACATCCAGCTGTGTAGAGTCGGCTGTGATAACTAGTTTTTTCAGTGCCACCAACACCTCATCTAGTTTGTCATTGTGATGAACCATGCCCTCCGCCTGGCACTGCATCTAGTAGAGAGGAAATCAGTTTTTAGCTATATCTGTTGCGCAGAAAAAGATATCACCCGATAGTCGTGCAGATAACAATCTATCTCTTTTGTGTATCCATCTATATCTTGCATGGCCCCCTCCGACCCCATTTCCAATGTACTGAGCTCCTGCATTCCTTTAACTTTGCATAAAAGTCCCTTCACGTCCCTTATATACAGCTGCATGTCAGTAAGCCAAATGTACAGGGAATACCCAATATACCCAATGAACATTTGCTGGTGCTTTTCTTGGGCAGAAGTCCAAATGCACGGAAATGTATTTGATTCTATACCATGTGTTATTTGTTTGAGTCTCTGTACAAGACCTTGGAGGTCCTCCTTGTTCTTCTTACATGTTTGCGCGTCGTAGTCCATGAGAAGGGGTCAGGGCCACGCCAATCTTACTTTCTTAGTTTGTAGTAAATGCAGTGCTCCTCCTGAAGCAGCTTTGATTACACCGCCAGCAATGGGGACACCCTCACCAATGGCTTGTACGATGGGTAATACAGTCTGGGCAACATTTGAAATTTTTGCACTGCGGGAGGTAGATAACCCTGAAACAGCACTCACTGTAAGCATTTCCCAATGTTTCATGACAAAACATTGTAAAAAAATAGAAGAAAGAGATACTCTTTTATTTACAATTTTGTTCAACAAAAAAGACAAACATCATACAGCATTATTTTTGTCATTTTTGTATCAAGACATGATTGGAGATCATTTCTTATGTTGAGAGTATAAAATATTTAACCTTTTTCATTTGCCTGTCCTTTGCAAAACAAATGAAGAAATAACAATGTAAATTTTCCCATGGCAAGCATTTTCAATTTTCTGCAGTGAAAAATTGAATCAAAAGATACTCTATTTCACAAAAATAAATGTTTAAAAAATATGCTATATATTTTTGGTCATAACACTCTAGCCAGCCAATCAGTATTTAGGAACAATCATGTTTCTTGAAGAAAAATCTATTGTTTTCTTTCAACATGTTTTTAGAAATAATATGGTATCTTATTTCTAATAAAACATGCTGAAATTCTTGCTATGAAAAAAGTTACATTTTCTTTTCTTTATTTGTTTTCCAAGGAACAGGCAGAAGAAAAAGGTTAAATTTTTTATAGTTCTAACATAAGAAATGATGTTTTGGCAAAGAAAATGACAAAATGATGCTGTATGATTTTTGTGTTTTTTGTTAAACAAAATTGTAAATAAAAGAGTATCTCTTTCCTCTATTTTTTTACAATGTTTTGTCATGAAATATTGAGAAATGCTTGCAGTGACTGTCCATTCGTGGGTCGATGGATGTCAAGAGTCCTCCTAGAAGCCATGGAGACTAGTAAAATAAACTTGTAGAAGAAAGGGAGGAGTTACATACCATCAAGGTTCTCAAGTGGTGCCAATGGGCTTCCCTGTTCATCAGCACAGTCCACTAGCTTCATTGTGATATGGATCTTCGGAAGGCGGGTAGAAAACCAGCAAGGGACCCCAGAATGCCTTTTGCTTTCTTTTAGAATGCTTGGGGAATCGTTGGAGTCCATGGAGGCAAAGGATGGGAAAACGAACAACTAGAAAATTTATCTCCAGTGATTGCTGTGGTTCACTGTAGGCACCGCCAATGTGGTATCAGAACCACGTGTGCGTATCTCAATTGTACTTGGACACCACCTCATATACCACGCCTCGCTTAGCATAGGAATCGGAAGATTAACAGGGTAGGAAGACGCACCTTATGCTGGACGAATTACATTCTTCGGCAATTGCTAATATTGTCGTCGAGGCGCGTCCAGCCGCCAGCGAGTGATCCACTAACGAAAGCCACGAAGTACCACGATGTTGCTCGTACCCTCTGACCGGATGTTGACCGCGCATTCAATGGTGTTCGTGTCCGATTGCCCTACCTGAGGGTGAAATGGTGTAGCTGTCGGATGCAGACCCCACAACGCGTCTGAGGATCTACGGGATGTTACCGGTTCACTGGATACTTACCCTCTCATTGCAAAACAACCTTAGCCAGCCTTAGCCCGACAAATTCCATAGCTGGCAATGATACCTCGAAGTGTAGGAGACCTCAGTCTTCAGCGCCATCATCACTCTCTGGTCACGAGATGCCAGCAGTGGGAATCCATCCACTGAAGGTCATTAGGTGAGCGGTCCCCTGTTCTGCTGTGACGCATATCGGTCCCACTGAGGTTTGTGAGAGAACAATATGACATTTTCACACGATGAAGTTGATATAGGCTGTTGGTACTAATTGGCTGCAGCCTTGCACAAGTACAGTACTGTCCTTATTCATTTTTAAGCCATGATAGCTTCCAGGCCTGAACTAAAGCAGATTGTTGAACAACATCTGTACCACGGAAGTCTTTCTAGCTGGCTTTCTTACCGGGTACGTTTTCGAATCCACAATTTACTGTTCCATGCAGTTTAACACTGTTTGCCAGAATAAGGGGACCAGGTGAGGTATGGCTTAGTGCATCAGAGGTGTCCACACGACACTAGCCGGAATGACTTGCGGGCGAGGAAAACCATCAGGTACAACGACCTTGTTCAAACTTCACGACCTCGAGATTAAACACGGGTCCTAGGACTTCGCACTCTGAGGTAGCGTCCAATGATACTGGGGTGCGATGAAATCCATCGTCATACTACCAAAAGGCCGGCCAATTGGATAAAGTTGGTTGTCAATACGTTGTAGGGCCATCTTGATCCTCATGATAGTCCAGGAGTCAGCATGGGGTCGTCTTTTAAAAGACTGGTAATAATTCTTCCATCCCAACGATCCTTCGTGAGTTGCTAGCGCCAATGAACTGAAAACCTAGCTAGTCGGAACCCACGTCTGCTACAACCGCTTACCTTACGTAATGGTAACGTGGAAGCTTGTATTGTGATTCACGAACTTATCCATGGCTTGTCCACGCCGATGATGGGTTGCCTACTCAACGCTGGCCGTCTCGGGTGGGACAGTATGTCAAGTTGTCGTATGTCACTACCATAGCACACTGAGGACACCTTTAAGGCTTCATTGCCACTGGGGTGTGCTTGGCAGATGCATACTCGGACTGCCCGATGGGTGACTGCAGGCATTGGGCCGTGCTGCTAAATCTTACTAACGAGACCATCCATTCGACCTACGAGATCCTCGACAAGCTAGATACTAGGGTATCCACACGATAGAAGTCTGGGAAGAGATGCTCTGGGTCGCACATGGTTTCTCCTACACCTTCCCTCCTGTTCCCATTTCCAAGTGACGCGTACTCGAAGACCATGACTTCCACCGTCCCCATGTGTACGATCCTATGAACGGCAACCCATTTACTGTTGGTTCCCAAGCGCGATAACCCGATGTTTTTACAGCTCATCATATACATAGGGCATGAAGTTGCAGTCATCCTCACCGTCATTCTTTGATGCACGCAGATCCTGCAAACGGATGGGGCGGACGGGCAGTAGGACCTCATACAAGATTTTGGCAGGCTTTGTAGAAGATTTTCTTGGGAGTCGTGGGGTGGGGGTGCGTGCACTCATGCGAGTTCTTCTGCTTTCCTTGCTTTCCTTGTCGTTGGCTTCTGGCCATGACCATCATATCACAAAGGGTTCCAATGTGCGCAAGAACTGTCTTGCCGACAGGGGCCCCCCAAGCCAGTCAATCCTGATGAGGATTGCAGCCCCTTCAGGTTGCGCTGACCATCAAAGGGCAAGAATGACCGGTACAAGTTCCCGAAGTTTCCAGGTTTGTCCTGGGCCAATTGTTACTACATGAGAAGGCAGGAATGCGAAGATTGGAGGGAAATGAAGCACGGATGTCGATGCCCCAGGTTGTTGAACCTGCCTTCGAACTTGGAACCATAGAATAGATGCTCGTAGGACCAACCAATCGACATCCGAATCTGCCGTATGTCCCTGCAGTCTTTTGATATCCCATGTGTTTCTTTCTTGTTTCTTGACACCCACAAGTATGGCATGGCGGTCGCCAGCTGCTCGTCGTTACCTCATTACCTTGTGCCCCTTGTTATTACCCTTACCACGAGGATTTCATCTGCTTGGGACAATCTTTTAGCCTTGGACAAACGACGTATACCGCGGCTTACTTGCTCTTCGTTGGACCCCACATTAGAATGACCGAAACCACAAGCTCCTCGGGTGAAGACTTTGTTCCCTTTTCATGTATAAAATGGGCTACCATTCTTCAAGCAGTCCTTCCCCTAACTATCAAAATGGTTCGTTTCCTCGGTGTCGCGTCCTTGCTGTTGTTTTCGTACAGTGCACTTGTAGCTGCCGACAGTATGAAGCCGCGCATGCCCATTGCCGAGACGAATGACATTGGTCATGCGAGGCTTTTGGGGCGTGCCGATTCCGATTGTCACCGTGAGCCCTATGATATTCAACTCAACTAACTCTCCTATTCACCTTATTCACAGCGAAGTGCCCTGATGGCCAAACGTGCTGCCAGTCGGGCTCCACCTGTTGCAATGACAAATCTAACGTGGGTGGATGTAAGAACTTGCTTCAATATCAGATCCGTTACTGTGTTACTTACAACGGGCCTTACCCAGGCTGTCTCAGCAGGTGGAGATGCGGGAAAAGGAAGGGTACACCCTGGTGCTTTCCGCCCGGGGTAACTGAGTCGAAGTGATAGCACACTAGTACGGTTGGAGTTCACCGCTCGTCAAATATTCCATGTAATTTTATGTTGAAATTGGCAAGTTAGTTCTGGTCACGAGACCATCTTGACAGGGGTGGGTTTGAGAGAGACGTCATCTTCACACGTTGATAGGCTGTCCTCCGCAGTCTCCAGTGTTCACAAGCACAAAAAGACGCATGTCCTTACTCAACAAGCTCGTCCACCTCGCGGATCGCATTCCAGAGGGCATCGAACGAGCCCGCGATCAAGTTATCGGTGCGTTGTTACCATGCTGTGGGCACTCCTATCATAAGCGATGTTTGCTTTATCTGGTCGACTCCACCCACAGGAATCCTCGATGCTGATCGTAAGATACATTCATAAAACTCAGTGTCGTATTATTGAGGACCACCTGCATATCATAAGGTCGTCATGATACACCAGAAGAGAAGCTCAATGATCAAATCCGGTCGCAGATCAATGCTGGCCATCGCTTTGAGAGTTTTGCGGGAGAACGATCCGAGAACTCTATCAAATGGTGTGTATGCTGGCTTCTTTGCCCGTCGGAGGTGGCCTAGGTGCATCCAATCATTGATGGGTTGTCGTTGACAGGCATATCGATGGCCATGATTACATGTGGGCAGTCTCTGAGATGCTTGACAATGCGCGAGATGTGATTTTCATCATGGTATGTGCATCCGTCCTCGGTGTGTGTGTGGCGGACATGGCTAACGTGATGATGGGGCGCCACAGGACTGGTGGCTTACACCTGAGCTTTACCTTCGGTGGGCACCTCTGCTCTACTGCTGCCTTATCGCCTGATATTGAAAGCGCCTATATATGAAGACGGCCCCCGGCAAAGTACCCCGAGTGGAGGCTGGACAAACTTCTCCAGCGCAAGGCACAGCAAGATGTCAAGGTCTATGTGATCGTGTACAAGGAAGTGAGTACTCTGATATAGGTGCACTGCGATTGGATGACGCTCGTATCGTTAGGTGACACAAACCATGAGCATGAGCTCAAAGCATACCAAGGTGCCGTATTAGAATATCTCCGCAGCGTGTCCGAAATAACCCACAGTCTTTCCAAAATCACAGGCCGCGCTAGAGGCTCTCCACCCGAACATTCAATGTGTCCGCCACCCGGATCATATCGGAAGTAAAGGTGAGTCCCCATTTCGTCTGGTGGCGGAACGACGTTTGCTTGACCGTGCATTCCTGACATCAAGATACGGTGGAATTTTGGTCCCACCACGAAAAGGTGCGGATGATCATTCCTGTCGGATTGACACACCCATCTAAACCCATACACTAGGTCGTTGTAGTCGACAATCACTTTGCCTGCATAGGTGGACTGGACCTGTGTTTCGGCCGCTGGGACACGCACAACCACCCCCTCGCGGACGTCCATCCCACCGATTTCTCACTCACACTCTTCCCCGGGCAAGACTACAATAATGCACGCGTTCTCGATTTCCAAGACGTCGGCAACTACATCAGTAATGCCGTTTCCATCTTGGAGACCCCTAGGATGCCTTGGCATGACGTAGGTTGGCATGTACATATCTGTGGTGTACGAGGTTGACCCGTTTATGTAGGTTCACATGACAGTCTGTGGGACTGTGGTGCTCGACATCTGTCAGCACTTCATCGAACGCTGGAATGAGATAAAGAAACGCAAGGTAAATTTTAACATAGGTGATATGGTTGCTTTATGCATTTACCCGCTTGTCATTTCTAGTACCAGAAGGAAGAGTATGTCGATGACTGTATATGTCCACACAATTGTGTCCTTACTTGACCACAGTCACATCGATTGGCTAGCGTTCCCGCATAACACGGCAGTCTCTCCGAACGAAGCAATCGCCAGTGCGTGACACCGTGTGTCACTCTCGTCATGGTCCACAAGCTGACTGCTGGCTAACGAATAGGTCACCCGCACTGGGAGAAATTCCACCATATGGGACGCCGCTTCAGACAGCGGTTCCATCTTAGTGACTATGATGAAGTCGAGCCGCCTTTTACGCCGCCTCCCCATGGCACCTGCCGTGTCCAGGTTGTGCGCAGTGTTTCGGACTGGAGCCATGGCGTGCTCACGGAGCATAGCATCCAGAGCGCATGTATGCATTCTTGTTTGGATCTTTGGCATGTTTAAGCTCATTTTGCCGGCTGCCGTACGTCCATTGGCCAGATCTCCAGTTGATCCGCGAAGCAAGCCACTTCATTTATATTGGTACGTTTCGTGTTCTGAAACCAATGTCTCCTTGGTTAATCCAAGCTCCATCTTTGTAGAGAACCAGTTCTTGTGAGCGTCGCATTTCTCACGTATCAAGGAGGTTCTATGTAACATCGCTCTTAAAACAGTATATCGAACACACAGACCGATGGTCCGGTCAAGAACCAAATTGCGAGGGCCCTTGTCGAGCGGATCGTCCAGGCTGCCTCAAATAGACAAAAGTTCAAGGTTAGGGCACAACGCAATTGGCCCTCATGAATATCATTGATTGATTGGGTCATGTGATGCATGTAGGTTGTTGTCGTGATCCCCGAACTTCCAGGGTTCGCTGGCGATGTAAAGGACGAATCCGCTCTCAAGACGATCATGGCTGCGCAGTACCGGACAATCAACCGAGGCGGGCACAGCATCTACGAGGAGATTAGGAAGGCAGGATACGAACCGTAAGCAACCCCCGTTTGTCCCTGACGACATGCACCTGATGTATGTGTGTTGTTAGCATGGACTACATTCGTTTCTATCATTTGCGCTCATATGACCGCATCAATGCACCCCTAAGTACGACGTGTCACTACCTTTTCTCTCTGGATTGTTCTAACGAGGGCGTCTCACCAAATAGAGTCCCTCATTCCCCAAATGGAGCAGAATTCTGGGGTGACGTTCCATGAAGCCCAGATTGCCCTCGCCCGGCAGTGGGTTGGGAGGAACTATCTCACGCAGGATGCACCCCAGGAAGTCCTTGTCAAGCTTCCCCAGGAAACACAGGAAGGGATTGTGGTGAGCGACCAGACGCCCATGAAGTCGGAGAAGGTCGCGGTTCCTGTTTCTTACGAGGCTGCTGTGGATATCGTTCGTCGGTTCGAGTCGGGGTCTGATCCCATCCCGAAGGACGAGGATGTGGCGGCATCGGTGAGCCAGCATGCATTGCAGGATAGAACGAGCTTGCTGGACGAGTTGTGGGTGGCCTCGGAGGAGGAAGAATTAAATTGGTATGCCCATTTGGTTCTGTGGTATTGGAAGCCTGGCTGACGACGCACGGCAAGTTACGTCTCTGAACTGCTTTATATCCACTCCAAAGTCATGATAGTGGATGACAGACGGGTCATTGCAAGTCACAACCTAATCGGATGAAGGGATAGGCGTGACTAATCAATGAACTCTCTTACAGATGGGGTCTGCGAATTTGAATGATCGCAGCCAGAAGGTAAGGTCAGGTAAACGAGGGGTGTTTTGCAGATAAGTGATGCGGAGTTTGTACAGGGTGACGGTGACTCGGAAATCGCCCTCGTGGTTGAGGATACAGACATGCTTCGCACGACCATGAATGGACGACCATACATGGCAGGACGGTTCGCTGCGACGCTGAGGCGGAAGCTTTTCAGGGGTACGTCGTGAACTGTTGCCTGTCTTGGGAATTTTGAATGATGTGCTGTAGAGCATCTGGGCCTCATTCCTCCGCAGACGGTGAGCCATTATAGTGATGTGACATGGTCGATGAAACCTGCGCCAGACCCGCACGAGGATGAGACCGACCTTCCTGAGGACGCCGCAGTGGCAGATCCATTGGCGGACGAGACACTTGATCTGTGGAACAGCACAGCACGGAGGAATCGAGAGATATTTACGGAGATATTCCAGCCCGTTCCTACCAATCTTGTTCGGACGTGGTCTGCGTATGAGGTTCGTGCATCACCACGTGGTCGTGCTGTATGTACTGACGGCGTGATTTCGCAGAACTATGTTCCAAAAGTGAAGACGGGGCATGTTGTGCATGGGATACCGCTTAGTCGGGTCAAAGAACGCCTGGCTCAGGTTAAGGGTTCGGTGGTCGATGCTCCCATCGTGAGTGCTGCTGAGTGCTACGTCGGAGATGGCTTTGGATAACTGATCGTTCATGCGTTAGGACTTCTTGGTCGACGAGAAGGACTTTGTGGAGGGAGTGGAGTGGCTTGGGCTGAATCCCACGTTGCCCATCTACATCTAAGGGGTGCTGATCTGATGGTTTGGGACAAGGTTTGGGTTGGACGGCTGGCGTGTATTTGTATGTTGTGAATGTAGCCGATTTCATTCTGGGTTATCGATGCGATGGTGGTGGCCTTGAGGACGGAATGAGGACACCCAGGTAAAGCAAGTGAACAAAAGCAGAAGTGAGCCGGTAATAGCGGCCCTTCAAGGTTTCTCCCCCACACCACCTGCTGCTACTGCGACTGCTGCTGCGATTCGAGCTTGCCGTTGTCCTCGTTCCTCTCCGCCGCTGCCATCGACGACAACGATGAGCGCGACCACCGAATATCGCAGCTCCAATGATCCGTTCCTCTCCCACCTGATTGCCCTTCTCTCCGCCTACGAGCTATGCCCCATGTCAACTCCCCCACCGCGCTACGACGGGCCCGGCGACTGGCAAACCGACACCATCATCCGTTCCCTCGCCGCCGTCGCTCGAAGAATGTATACCGCTGAGGAAACCCTCGCCTCAATCAAGGCTTCAGAGTGCTGGCAGAACAACGGGCCAGAGACCAAGAAAAGACGCAGTGTAGGGTGTACTCCTCTGCCTTGTTCCTCTTCTCCTTCTCAGAAAAATGCATTTTTCTCTTCCTCCTCTTCCCGTTTTTCTCATATGCAGGCGGCCTCCCTCAACAGCGCCAAGACATCTCTCGCCAACGGAGCCAAGTCCTCAACACCATCGACATCCCCGTCATCATTCATCACAAGCACGACGTCCGATCTCCTCGCCACTACCCCAGAAGTACCCAACACAGGATCAAACGATGTCGATATGGACGCCATACAGCATGCCATGGCTGATGATTCCGAGCGTGGATTGCCCAGGCCCCGTTCCCAGAACATGTCTCTCTCCTTCGACAGCATACCCTGCAACATCGACCCATCAAAGGTACAGCGCTCATTCAGCAACGGAAGCTCGTGTTCTGCCCCGTCGACATCCTGCGTCGATTACATGTTCTGTCCCACCTGCGGCAAGGCAATCACAGACACGATGACCATGAGTCGGGTAAACAGTATTTTCAACGGATCCCCCGGCGGATCGCCTCTCGTTGTCCCTCCTGGTCCTCTCGCTGCAGCTGCGTTTGAGAGCGGCATGAGTGCAGTCGAGGAACTCCGGCTGCTCAAGGCTCAAGTCCAGGATGTTGCGCGTGTCTGTAATGCCGTCGCCCGTGGCGATCTGTCTCAGAAAATCACCGTCCCCGTGCAGGGCGTGGTCATGGTTCAACTCAAAGACGTCATTAACACCATGGTATCCATTTCCTAGCTACTGCCAGTTGCTACAAGGTTCGTGCTAATCTTGTCTTCTAGGTTGATAAGCTTGGTCAGTTCGCCAAAGAAGTCACACGTGTCAGTCAGGAAGTCGGAACGGAAGGGTATGTGATACGACGACCTCCTCCCTACTTTTCTCATACATTTTCGTCACAGAAAACTGGGTGGTCAGGCTCTTGTCTTGGATGTTGAAGGAACATGGCGCGAATTGACTGGCGTTGTCAACAAACTGGCCGCCAATTTGACGAACCAGGTGCGCAGTATCGCAACGGTCACGAAAGCCGTCGCCCTCGGCGATTTGTCCAAGCAGATCGATGTCGACGCCCGCGGTGAAATCCTGGATTTGAAGAATACTGTGAATGGAATGGTTGTTAGACTACGTGCATTGGCTGCAGAAGTCACACGTGTCACACTTGAAGTCGGCTCCAAAGGTAAACTCGGTGGTCAAGCGGATGTTCCCGACGTCGAAGGTGTTTGGTTCGAATTGGTCAAGAACGTGGGTGGCGTCCTTGTGTTGTCTTTGTGATATTCGCTGAAGATTAGGCTACAGGTCAACCGAATGTGTTCAAGCTTGACGGATCAAGTACGGTCTATAGCCAAGGTTACAACAGCCGTGGCCAAGGGCGATTTGACACAAAAGATCGAGATCCAGGTCGAGGGAGAGATGTCGACATTGAAGCAGACCGTCAATTCCATGGTGGACCAATTGAGTGCATTCGCCTCGGAAGTCACCCGGGTCGCGTTGGAAGTCGGTACACAGGGTATTCTTGGCGGTCAAGCTCGCGTGGAAGGTGCACAGGGCACATGGGCTGATTTGACACGTAATGTGAATGTAGGTTGTCTCCGCTGTTATCTGTGGAGGGCACATTACACGGGCTCCCATGCAGAAAATGGCCAGCAATTTGACTGATCAAGTGCGGTCCATCTCGGATGTCACCAAGGCTGTCGCGCTCGGTGACCTCAGCAAGGTGGTCACGGTCGACGTACAGGGAGAGATGCTTGACTTGAAAATGACTGTTAACTCCATGGTTGCTCAACTGTCGACACTTGCCAACGAAGTCACGCGTGTATCACTCGAGGTCGGAACAGAGGGTATCCTCGGTGGACAGGCGTCTGTCCCTGATGTACAGGGCATGTGGAAAGTGCGTTACTCTTCACTTCCAGGTCGCATCCCTCATCCCCATGTGTACACTAGGTGCTTACGGACAATGTCAACTTGATGGCCATGAACCTGACCAACCAAGTACGGTCGATCGCAGAAGTGACGAAAGCTGTCGCCGCAGGTGACTTGACGAAGAAGATCGAGGTCGACGTGCGTGGTGAGATCAAGGAGCTGAAGGAGACCGTGAACGGCATGACGGAGAGTTTGAGTCATTTCGCCTCTGAAGTCACGCGTGTTGCGAGGGAGGTCGGTACAGAGGGTAAACTGGGTGGACAGGCGCGCGTCACCAACGTCGGCGGTACGTGGAAGGTGGGTTGGTGGAGCAAGTTCGAGTGTACTTTGGCTGAACGGCCCCATGCAGGATCTGACGGATTGTGTCAATGTCATGGCCGCGAATGTGAGTGGAGCTTGCCGTTGTTTGATGTTTCTCATTGGCTAACATTGGCATAGTTGACACTACAAGTGCGAACTATCGCTGTCGCAACGGTACGAGATGGAAATCGTGTCAGACATCGGACATCGACTGACTTCGCATGCAGACTGCTGTCGCAAAGGGAGATCTGACCCAGCAGATCACAGGTGTCTCTGTTTCCGGAGAGATGTTGGCACTGGTGAACACGATCAACGATATGATTGCTCAGCTGGCTATCTTTGCCAAGGAAGTGAAGAAAGTTGCGTTCGAAGTCGGTACCGAGGGAAAGCTCGGTGTCCAGGCCGAAGTAGGCAATGTTCAGGGTATTTGGCAGGAAATCACGTACGTCATTTCCTTTTCCTTAGAACTGTGGTTATGTATGTCATTCTACAGCATGTCTGTCAACACGATGGCAAGCAATCTGACCACCCAAGTACGCGGTTTTGCGCAGATCTCGGCAGCCGCTATGGATGGCGACTTTACACGTTTCATCACTGTCGAAGCCAGTGGTGAGATGGACTCGCTCAAGACCCAGATCAATCAGATGGTGTTTAACTTGCGCGACTCGATCCAGAAGAACACTGCTGCAAGAGAAGCCGCTGAGCTGGCGAACAGGTCCAAGTCTGAGTTCTTGGCCAATATGTCGCATGAGATCCGGTGCGTGTCCGCCTGAATCTAAACCTCTTTGAGGCACTTATCCCTTATGGGATTGGGCAGGACGCCAATGAACGGTATTATTGGCATGACAGAGTTAACCCTGGACTCCGACCTGAACCGATCACAGCGGGAAAGCTTATTGCTCGTACATTCTTTGGCTCGTTCGCTGTTGCTAATCATTGATGACATCCTGGATATCTCGAAAAGTGAGGCATTCCTTATCTTATTCCCTAAACCATTTAAATTAAACACGCTATTTAGTCGAGGCTGGTCGCATGACCATGGAAGCTGTATCGTATTCCCTGCGGCAGACTGTATTTGGCATTCTCAAGACGCTTGTTGTTCGCGCCTCGCAGAATAACCTCGACCTCACATACGATGTTGACCCCGACATTCCCGACCAACTTATTGGTGACTCGCTCCGCCTGCGCCAGGTCATTACCAACTTGGTGGGCAACGCGATCAAGTTTACACCTTCCAAGATGTCTCGCAAAGGCCATGTGGCACTCAGCACGAGGCTCCTTGCCCTGGATGACCAGAGTGTGACGATCGAATTTTGTGTAACAGATACCGGTATTGGTATCGCCAAGGACAAGTTGAATCTCATCTTTGATACCTTCTGTCAAGCTGATGGTTCGACGACACGTGTAAGTTGCTTCGTTTCTACTCGGTTGCGCAGGCTTCTGATGATAGATGTTCGAACAGGAATACGGTGGCACGGGCCTTGGTCTTTCCATTTCGAAACGTCTCGTAAACCTCATGCAAGGCAACATGTGGGTTGAGAGTGAGGTGGCGAAGGGCAGTAAATTCTTCTTCACGATCACTTCCCAAATTAGCCAGACTACGATGGAGATCACACTGCAGAAAATGCAGCCGTTCCGGAGACGCGCTATTCTATTCTCCGATACCCTCTGCGACAGGACGGGTGTCATCCACCGAATACAAGAACTCGGCCTTAAGCTATTCCATATCCACGACGTGGGCGAGGTAGCCGATAAGGAACGTTGCCCGCACATTGATACTATCGTGGTCGATTCACTAAGCATGGTACGTTTCTTGCGCCCAGCCATCCTTTATAAACTTTTTTGGGGTAGGCAAAGTAGGGGACTGGTTTGCTAACCACATGTTTGCGCAGACCGAGAGTATAAGAGAATTCGAACATCTCCGATATATCCCGATCGTTTTACTGGCGCCAACCGTGCCACGACTAAACCGTGAGTGTCCATATATATAGTCTCTTGGAGGTCCATTCTTCCCGTGTGTAACATGAACACTTTTGCAGTCAAGTGGTGCTTGGACAACAGCATCAGCTCACAAGTGACGACGCCAGTGTCAGCACAAGATCTGGCTGCAGCACTGATTTCCGCGCTGGAGTCGAATACAGTGTCGCCGGTCGCAGCGCCGAGTGATGTTATGTTTGATATCCTATTAGCGGAGGACAACATGGTGAACCAGAAACTTGCTGTGAAGATCTTGGAGAAGTATGGTCACTCGGTGGAGATCGCAGAGAACGGTAGTTTGGCAGTCGATGCGTTTAAGGCTCGAATGCAACAGGGCAAGCCATTCGATATCATCCTCGTAAGGATTCAATTCTTCCGCCTTGTTGATACTGAAAGTTAATGTCATCATGCCATTATCGCAGATGGACGTATCGATGCCATTCATGGGAGGGATGGAAGCGACCGAGCTGATTCGTGCATACGAAGTGCACAAGGGCTTGATTCGAACGCCTATCATTGCCCTCACTGCCCACGCCAGTATGTTTTAATTAATCGCATGGGATAGCGTGATGTAGTTACTAACGATTACATAACGCAGTGATCGGTGATCGTGAACGATGTCTGCAGGCGGGCATGGACGACCATATCACGAGTACGCATCACTTTTTTCAACTTTGCTTTGCGCCATTCAACATGCTGATTCAATGTCATTTGTCCTTCGCCTACCGCAGAACCGTTACGCCGTGGTGACCTACTGAATTCCATTAACAAATTGGCAAGCGAACGCGCCCGATTGGCCAAGCAACGGCACCTCCTGCACAGACCACCAGCTCTCATGGCACCATAGTCCGCCTCTGATAGTGTACCCTCGATTGACATTTTACCCCACAAGTTGTTACCCCCTTCTGCTGGCTCGTCTATTCTTAAATAATAGCCGCCATTTGTACCCTTTTTCATGCGCACCATGTAGTATCTTAGATCGACCCTTCTTGCACGTCCACCTATGCCCTTGTTGTATTGATCCCCAGCAACGTCACGTATTAGCACTAACTGCCACCCTTTCTTTCTTCCTAAGATACACCAATATGTTTTGTGTTTCTACGATGCACGTTTGAAAATGTATTGACATTTTCCACTACCCCGTTAGCTTGGAGAACCCATACTCATTTTGCTATTCATTTCGCGACACCCTTCTGTGAAAAGGATCTGTTCGTTCCAAATCACAGGCACGATCGATCATCAATTCATCCACTGGCAGCCCGAGTTCTCCGGCGTGAATCCTCTGGGTCTGGGGGATACCGGAGAAAAGGGTTCATACTCGCTTTGATGAGTCACAGGTTAGTACGCTCCTAACGATCAGCAATGAACCTTCACAAATGTAGATATATCCACGCTGCAGGAGGGGGGTTCCCCCTCCTCCCCCCTCCTCTCTCAACTATCAAAGTCCAACGTGTCACGTCCTCGTCGGACAACGCAGACGCTAGGAATACGCACCTTGCCCAATGTGATCTGGACTCGGGATGAGCAATAGCTGCTTTTGGTCAATTTGCCTGTGAACGGAAACTGAGTCGAATGTAGGTTCTCTCAATATGATGGTCATGGGTATTGCCACCACAGCAGTTAGTGTACCATACGACAATCGCAATGTGCGGGAGTACAAACTCATGGAAGGTCGGTCGATACACATGTTTTGGCACGTACCTTGGAATGTGTATCCAAGAATTCCACTGTGAATGATCTGACATTCACTGTGGCATTGTGGGATGTTCGAAACCTTGTGAGGTCCCGCTTCGAACCGTGTCCACTGAGTTATAGGTATGGGTGAGGTAAGAGTAACCCTGAGTCCAAATTGAGCGGCCATTCCGTGTCCGATATCTGATTCCAACGGCAGTAAGAGAAACTTATAATGTTCTGAATGTCATGAGAGTATGTACCCATATGGAGATGTTGGGGAATGGAAATCCGCTGGTATTCAACATCGCCGAGGGTGAGCTCAGAGTACTTCAAGTGCGTTTATTATATCTTCTCCGCCCTGAATTGACGTAGTCTCCCCAAGGCAGACCAAAGATTCGATGGAAGACAATCGTTCCCTCTCCGAGAATTCACGAGTCCTTTTATTTAGTTCTGGAATGTAGCCAAATAGAAAATTAACTGGGAGCTATGCAGATGATCAATTCTCGTCGATATGAAGTTTGCTATAAAACATGCGAATGGACTCATTCCATGATCACTTTGAGTGATCATCAATCATAGGTTGTGGGAAATTCAACTGAGACCATGTCTATGGTAATTCCTGGCGTCACTGTCAGACTGTGGAAGGTTGTGAGAATAAGCAGCATGAACAGATGTGTGATCATTACATTACTTCCATGTCGCCATGTCAGTCAGTGACACTCAGACAACATCTTCATATTGGGGTAATAAAGGAGAGACATACGTATGC
>JAYMGJ010000142.1:0-32880 GCA_037178675.1 Scleroderma bovista | reverse complement strand
CTTGTCAGTTGCATTCTCACCAGATGGAAGGCACATTGTGTCAGGTTCAGAGGATAAAACAATCCAACTTTGGGATGCACAGACAGGTGGCCAGGTGGGAAACCCCCTGCAAGGGCACACAGACTCAGTCAACTCAGTTGCATTCTCACCAGATGGAAGGCACATTGTGTCAGGTTCAGATGATACAATAATCCAACTTTGGGATGCACAGACAGGTGGGAAGGTGGGCAAGCCCCTCCAAGGGCACACAGACTCAGTCTTCTCAGTTTCATTCTCACCACATGGAAGGCACATTGTGTCAAATTCTTTTGATAAGATGGTCCAACTTTTAGATGCACAGATAGGTGGCCAGAGGGGAAATGCCCTTAAAGACCAAACTACAAATTCCCTCTTGAGCACAGACTCACCAATCCACTTTTCATCTTCAGCTGCACATGCACTACATGATGCTCAGAGTCATTTTGTTGACATGTCCAATCTCATTGGAGACTGCCGAGACCTGATTCATTTGCAGAAAGATGGCTGGATTGTGGGTCCTAAAGGGAAACTGCTGCTGTGGATGCCTCCCTCATACCATAATTTGTTTCTCTATACTCCCTGGACACATCTGGTAATTCCCAGAGGTAGTCCTGAGCTTGATTTGAGCAAGATGGCTCATGGCCCTGCTTGGTATAGATGTTACACACTTGTTTCTAAGGATAATTAGGTATTTGACATATTTATTGGTTGCTTCACCTTCTGATACCTACTATTATTTGAGCTTTATCAGTGCAATGTTTATGCTTCTTTTCATTTTTTTGTGTGATACATGGGTAACATGCACAATGAAGCTCTAGCCTAAAGAAGTTGAATTAAGATTGTGTGAAAGTGTACAAGTGGTTATGGTACCACATAATCTAAGTAATAAGATGGGTAGTCACCATCATCACATTGTTGGTGTCCTCAGCTGTCAGTAGTAGTCGTGACCATGATCATCACCGGATTGGTGTTGGCAGTTATCATGTAGATGGTTGTTGTTGTCATCCATTGTTGGGCCTGGGCATTGGGTTGGTGATCATCATTGTTGTGTTGATGCTGGAGGTGATCATGGTCATGGCTGTTGTTGTAGTTGATGTTTGTTTGTTGGTATGGCCGGAGCATTGAACGTACTGGTCATCAGATCAGTGATGTTAGTGTAGTGCTCATTGTCGTCAATGTTGGTGGCAGTCAGAATCATGGTTGTTGGTGGTTGTAACTTGTCTGTTGGCAGTGGCCAGGGCATTAGGGGTGCTGCTCATGACATTGGTGGTGACCAGTGTCAATGTCAACACTTAATAGTAGAGGTGGCTGACATCAATGTGGTTGTTGTTGGAGGACATCTACAGGGACACACACTCTTTTCTGCAAAGCCAACTGGCGTTGCAGGCGTAATCTGCTTGCAAGATGGCACATTTCTCTTGGGAGTAACCACGACCAAGGTAGTAGGGGAGGATAGGCAACTGGGTTGCCAATCAAAAGCTGTGGCATCATCTGGTAGCATTGCATGGATGTAAGATTGAAGCAGGCTGTAGTCAGGCTTTTGAGTGAACGTAAGGGCATGAGCATGTTCAAGGATGAGCTTGAAACCAATCGGCAGCCCAGAACATAAGTCATGTATAGAAGTCTCCTTCTTGAGCTGAAGGACTGTGTCTAAGCTGTCGACACCCAACCACGGAAGCGATCCCCGAAGAAAATAAATGAGGAGATACGCCAGTGACTCGATGTCATCACGTCGACTCAACTCAGCAGCATGACTATTAATGGATGAAAACGCAGGGGTACCAGTGAGTGAAATGTTATTGCGGAAGGGTATGTGTATATGCGTGTTGGGGTGACAATATTGTTTTGTGATACCGAAATCGGCCAAGTATAACCTGCCGGGGGAATCCCTAGTACTGGTCAAAATGTTGGCCGGTTTTATATCACAGTGAATATAGTGGCATGAGTGGATTTTTTGCAGACAAGAAAGCTTGGAAAAGGTAGATTAGTACTCGTAAATGCAGTAGATTCCTAGCTCACCAGTTGCGCAACAATGAGGGTCACAGTACTAAGGGAGAACCTCTGGCCACATTCCCGAAAATGATCTGCAAGGGAAGAGCCCAAACGCTTGAGTACCATGACATGGAAGTCGCCCTCATGTCCCAGCCAGAGGGCTTTTGGGATTGCACAACTCTGACCAAGTTCTTGGAGAACCCAATACTTGTGTAATAGAGTTGCGGCGTCTGCATCACTCTTCGCAATCTTGATAACAACTTCAACGCTTTTCTGAATGTTTGTTTGCTTGCCACCATATACATCATCTGAGACGAATCTTACATGTTAGCATTGGACCCCAGTTGAAAATTGAATGGTATTAGGCCTACTATAGGTGCCACTTCCTATGTACTCCTCAATCTTGTAACAGCCAGCGATACGAATGGCGTCCAATGGTAGTTGCATGAGAGCAGAATCAGAGGGAATCAACAGTCACAGTCACATTTGACATTGACTTCACATGCTACGGTCACTAGTGGCCAGTGGCCACTGAGGACTTGTCACACTTCATTGACAAGAATATTTTCCATAGTAAGCGTCCTAGAACATGAAGATTGATAAGTGCTAATAACTTTAACACGACCTCAGATCTCCTGGACACATCCCAACCTTCTTATGAGTCATAATCACTGCACAAAGTAGTTTCCAATAGACAGCTGATAAACAAATGATCAGACTGACAAAAATGACAGCAATTAAATACATACCATTTTACCGATGAATCCATGTCTCTCATGTACCAATCCTCGGATAGGTGGGGTGCAGCCGCTGGTGAGCATTGGCCATCCTTCTTCATTGATGGGGGAAACATGGGCAGCCATGACAGTTTGAGGGATAGTGGAGAAGAACTGTGCGAGGTCCTCCCATGGCATCAAGCATTCTAGTACCGACAACATATCTGCATGTTTGGTCATGGTCATTGGTCACTAAAAATGTCAGAATGACAATGAGGTATGGGTTCAGACTCAGCTTCGGGAACTGAGATGCCTTGCGGGTTGGATGACGGAGAACAAACAACAACACTGAAAATGTAAGTTGCATGGCAAACTTGAACCTTGGAAGTTCAGTCGCCAAGTCGGTGTCTGATAACATGGGGGACACATGAGCAGCTGCAGATGAAATGCATGGGCTCTCGCAATCGACATCCATCTGCTGATCCTCGCGAACATCTTCGTGGTGGATAACAGGGCTGTGCTTCGCCACAACACAGATCAGGGTAACGTCATTGATTTCGCAACTTACGCCGAGACCGCCCACCTTGTGCAAAATGCTTGGTCCCACCATACTCCATGATGGCGCTAATGTTGATAACAGCCATCATAATCCATTGGCATTCCTCCGCATCTTCTATTTTGAGATGTTCCAGGAAACGTGCAAGAGTTGGGGTAAAGTCCTCAAGTTGAATGTTGGTAAATAGCATGCCGTGCAGAAAAATAAATGAATCTGAGGAATTTGTGTCAGGCTGAGAACGACAAGATTGGGCTGTTGAAGACCAAATCGAAAGAATAGACTCGCGGGACATCAAGAATGGGTGGAGGGTGGTCATACTGGATAATAAGTTAGCTTCAAATGAAACTAGGCAAACAAACAAACCTTTTTACAAAGTGGTTGACCGCATGAAGCTCTTCGCCTTCGACTTCCTGGCTGAGCAATCCCAAGTGGTGATGCAGCTTGCCGGTTCCGGGCATCTCAGTGAGACCCTGAGAGTACCATTCCTTCACGATTCCCCTCTACCTTTCCTTTTCAGGCCCGATTTCCATCATATGCGCAGTGGTGATGCCAATGCCAGGGGTCGGAGAGTCGTTGATTGGCGTGCTGCTGGACAGGTTGGCGAGCTGACTTGAGACTTGGAAGGTTTGGAAGTGGGCTCCTCGGAGGCAGCTACAGCTTTGGAAACAGCATCTCTGGTCAGTGCGGCCCCTGAAAACTGGTTGTTGGTGACCATGGCAGCAATGGCCATGTGGTAGCGGGCAGGTTGCTGAGCGCTTCAAGCCATCCAGAGCGGAAGGTGTGTAGGGTTGGTTCTTCAAGGAGGCTGGTGTAAAAGGTGTATGCAAAGTAAATAGAATCTTGTGGATGTTCGAGAATCGAGAGCGAGGGTGGAAGTGTGAGTGGGGCAAGTTAGATATCTTGAGGCGATGAGAGAAATTGTCTGGGTCAGCTTCTGCACACAATATGACGACGTTCAGGGGTGCATGGTGCTTCCTTGGAGAAGAATCTGTCAAGGGTGAGTGAGGGACAGTAGCAGATAGGAGAGGGACGCTTGCGGGCAGGCGAGAGGTGAAGGAAGGGGAGGGAGGTGGATGATCCACTGATAGGCCCACTCCCGAGCGCAAGGACTGGTAGACATGTGAATGAGTGAGAGTGAGTCGACACAAGAAAGGAAGTACATACGCTGGAGAGTGAAGCCAATATCCATTGGCTGAGCAAGCTCTCTCCATAGTGGCTTTGAGTCTTGAGTCTTGACTGGCCGAGGAGCTGGAGAGCCACCACAGAATGTCCATTGTTGGTCACTGATCAGAGCCATAGATAAGAGGAAGAAAAAAAAGTAGTGTTGTGCCACATTCTGCAGTGATGACGAGAGTAAGCGGTAGAGACTAAGTTCTAACTTTCAAGCAAAACACATTCATTTGCATATCAAAGGCACTGCATAGAATACATTGTATGTAGGATCCTATAAAACAAAATCATTCAAGCAGCTTCACCGTGTCGGGATGCATCATGTCATTATTATCCAATATATGCTTAACCTTCGCAATGTCCAATGCATGATCCTCACCATGGTTAACCTCCACATCACCAACATCAGGGTCATCCTGAACAAGGATACCGTAATCAGGTGCCCATCCCCTGGTGAAGTTAAGCCGTTGCTTCTTCCGCTCAAACTTGAGCATCTGGAGGGCTTCCATGAGAACGGGACCAGTGCGATTGTGTTGCTTTGTGTCAGTTTTGGCACTCGATGAGAAGACGCGCTCGCACGGGACCGATGAAGCTTGAATGGGAAGATAGTTCATCGCAATTTGAAAAATCGTTGGGAATTCCATGTGCTTGTTCTTTACCAATGTGTTAGTATTACTTACATCATTCATGCAAAAAAACAAAAACAAAAACTTACGCTCCAAAAGACCAGTGGATCACCTTGCTCCCTTTCCGCACCGACGTACTTGTCATACTCTTGCCTGATCATTAATACACCCTGCGTAGTGGCTGGTGTGACATTGAAGCCAAGTGACCCGAGACCCAGGCGCTGTGCGATGGAATCGATGGAATTTGCCGCTGCCTGTACTTCAGAGGGAACTGGACCACGTATGTTCATCACCTCGCGATATTTCGTCATCTAGCGGTCATCAGTTCTGTAAGGGTGCATAAGGTATTCAAACAGTAACCTACCGTGTCCAAAACAAGCTCTTCGGCTTTCATGACGTGTTCAGCCCCCCAGGCACATTTGATCCATGCGAAGCGAGTGGCTGGATCAATGACTGTTTCAAAGTAAAATTCAAGATTGGAAGTGTAAGAAATTAGTCACTTACACATGGCAAGGATGTAAACATCCCTGTTGTCCATCTGCCGGTAATACTTGTAAACCCAGCCTAGTGCGCAGTCAATCCATGGCTTGAGGCGGGGAAGATCAGTAGCCAACTTCTCCCAAGACGACATAAGTAATTTGAACATTGGCACTGCTGCCCCGAGCCGCGGTTGGCTCTCGGACGACATTGTGTGTTGTATGATATGTGTAGCCTGGTGAAACATCAACACTCTTATCATGAGATGATACTAGTAATACATACCGTTAGGATGCATTGGAAGTCAGATAGTACGAGCCACTCTGCAGGCGAAAGCTTGAGATGACCAAGCTCCTCTTGCCATTCGGGCATGCAAACAAAGTAATCTACCACCTGATTATGTCCTGGTCAGTCAGTCTACTCACAGAGTTAGCTATAACAAACATACCAGCCTTAATATTCTGAGGCAATTTAACAAGAAAAGCAGGGTGTCCCAGCGCGTGACTACCTCACGCAAAAGCTCGACCAATGAGACTTTCATCTCCGGTGGATATTTGTACCAGCCTTGTTCATTTCCTACCTTTATCCTCTCCTGAAATGTGTCACGCTGTAACCCTGAGGCACGAATTGCACGAACCAGAGAGTGGGCTTTGTCGAGAGGGTTGCTGCGGATCGCTTGGATGTAGTCTTCTTTGCTAACGCGTTCATCAACCGGGGTATATTTCTCAGTACTAGAATGTTGCTTCACTGTGTCAGTGGTGATGTTACGCTCTATCTCAGAGGCGTCAACATTGGTGAAGCCTTCGCAGGCATGTTTAGTACAAAGGTTAATAAGATGCGGGTGACACATGACCCGGCATTGATCAGGATCGAACACAATTTCAAATTCTCGTTCTGCTAAGAGTTCACCGAGCTTCTCAATGCATGTCCTGTTGTTTTCAGCATTGTCCATAGTGAAATGGCCGGTCTATAGATTGAAATGACACAGCAGTTGCAAACAGATGTCAAATGTGAACTTACCTTGTGCATGATCTTCATCCTATCAAGTAGATACAATATTGTTCGCGCCAATGATTCGCCTGTGTGACAATCCCTCAAATGATGGAATGCGAACAGGGCGGATTCAAGATGCAGCGCTTTCATGGTGGGGTCTTTGCTGATCCAATGGCCAGTCATCGCCAAGTATGACTTGTGGTTTCTGTCAGACCATATATCCGTGGTGAATGAAACGTTGCCAAGTGCAGACTGAAAACATGTCAGTTACTTCTAAATGTTCAGTCACTGATCAGCGTGTCACGCACCCCCGCTTGCTTTTGTAAATCGACAAAACAGTCATACCAAGTGTTGATAATGAGGTCACGCATATGCGTCTGATGTGGGATGTCTGTGTCCTTTAATGTCTCCCTTAGGAGTAAGAGGAGGCCATGAAACTCTGGGCATTCGACAACGTTAATAGACTGGAAGGATGAGTACCGTAGCTCGAGATTACCGCAAGACTTACCTGATCGTCTGTCACAATGAACGAGGCCAAGAACTTCTGGAATTCTTTGATCGAGAAAGTAGGGATGCTTGCATGACTGTCGGGGTCACTAGGTTCATTGGAATCCACCTTACGGGATGGGAGCTTCTTGATGTCATCTCCAGCGATGAAGTGGGTCCTGATTTCCTCAATCGTGTACCCATTGCCCAGGGCAGTACAAACTGGCTCCACATAGAGCACTTCCCACTTTTGCTCCGCGGCTTGCTCAATATACTTTGCTAGATGCTCCCTCCGGATATGGTTGCGGAGACTAGCGCTGCTTGTTTTTGGTTGGAAAGGTTCATGGCTGGGAACGAGTCAGTGTCAAGAAATTTGATGGGTATATGTCATATCCATACTTTTCCAGTCGCAACTCCGGTCTAACCATGGCCCGCCTGACCTCTCCTTAGGCATAGATGCAACTCCGGATCTAGTCCGGCAATCTCCAGCCCTATAGCTGCACTCCAGCTCAACTCCGGTCACTACATCCATCTCTGCCTCAGGACTAACCCCTGTCTCCCTACAGACAGATCCGCGGTCTAACTCCTCCGTGTTGGACCTGTACCTACCACTAGTCGCTACTCCAGTTTCAGTCCGGCTACTCCCTTAGCCTTGTCTGCGACATAGCCCAACTCCGGCTGGTACATCCAACTCTGGCTCAGTTCTGCTCCTGCTCCTGCTCCACTTCCTCTGTCAGGTCCACCAAAGGCTTAGGACATTTCCATGTCCAACTCCGGACCTTCCTCCGGCTACTCCGCCCTTCCTCCACCTGTGCACTCTCCCTCCACTCGTGCACTCCCTCCACTCGTGCACTCCCTCCACTCGTGCACTCCCTCCACTCGTGCACTCCCTCCACTCGTGCACTCCCTCCGCTCTTGCACTTCCTCCGGTCGTGCACTTCCTCTGGTCCCACTTCCTCCGGTCATGCACTTCCTCCGGTCCCACTTCCTCCGGTCCTGGACATCGCTCCGGACTTAACATTAGTTAAGTCCACCTCCAACCCTTACCTGTCCTCTTCCGACCTAGTTCCCTTTACTTCACTGTCCCTGCTTTTCCTCCATCATCCCTGTATCTCTAGTTCCCTGTGTCTGCTCCCGCTCCAGTTTATTTTCCTGTACCTGCTTTATTTTCCTGTCCGTTTCTGCTCTGTCCCTTGTCCCAACTAAGGTGTTTACTTGTCACCGTATATACTCACCCTAGTTCTCATTTACTATATAAACTACTATACTCCGGCCTAGTAGTTTCCTTAGATCAAATCTCGACTAAGATACTCCCCACTCTGTACTACCCACCATGCTCTCCTAATCCCATCTTGTTCTCCTGAACTCCGTCCTATCTCGTCCCCTTGGTCCTATGTCCGATCCTAGCAAGTCTCCTACTTGCACGAGGGCAAAAGCCACCTCTGTCCCAGACTCGACGCTAGACCTCTCAGGACTTATCCCACCTCTGGGATGTCCTTCGCTCCGGACAAGCTGCGCTCAACTCCGGACCACTTTCCCGTGGTCCGGACTTACTCCGCAAAAACCCGGACTTACTCCCTGTGCTTCTCTAGTGCCCGGACTTCGTTCGTTTGACCCGGACTTGACTCTCCGCACTAACTAGCACCTACTAGTGTCTGGACTTACCTCCTCATTAGTTCCCTGCACCTCTGGACCTCCTAGTAAGATCGTCGAGGAGAACCGGTTTTGACAGTATACTGACTTACGTGCAGAAATTACACTGTGCCCTATTGTCCGGAAGCCGGGTGAAAAAATACCAGGTGTCGCGAGTGCAACCCTTTGACGACTTGGACGTTTCCAGAAAAGGGTCGGTTGGGGTGCCAGATGGAGTTGCAGCCAATGATCCAAATGGTGGCACAGGGGAAGGGTTGTTGGAATTGGGAGGGTAAGTATCGATAGATTCAGTACGGATAATGAGGTGATTGGGAGCGGGAGTGATGGCAGTGGTGCATGGAGAGTCTAAATCCTCAGAGCCAGAGACATTTGCAATGTCAAAATACTCTCCTTCGTTCGCTGCGGGAATAGGTCGGGTGGATCGAGTGCCTCCACGACCACGGCGAGTCCCCTGTCCTCGCTGGGCTGGCAAGCTTGTCTGTGCAGCAGGCATGATGGGTCAAAGGTTGGGTTCCAATGTCGACAAATGAGAATACTTTAAGTAAGGTGATAACATGAGGCGATGTACTTAATAATAAATGGACTGGACTCACTCAAGGTCACCACTGACCCTGTGTTCTGGCCCAGCCTCGACAAATATATGAAAATCATGTTCAGTGGTGGCATCATTGACGGAGGAGACGGGTCGACGTACTTGACAATAAGTGGACTCGAGGTAACTACCGAGCCTATTTTGTGTGTTCTGGCCCAGCATCGACGAATATAAGGAAATCTATGGTCAGCACTGGGGTTGTTGATGTCATCGATGGAGGAGACAGGATGGCGTACTTATAACAAGTGGACTCGAGGCCATCATCAAGCCTATTCGGTGTGTTCTGGCCCAGCACCAACGAATATAAGGAAATCTATGGTCAATGTTGGGGTTATTGATGTCATCGATGGAGGAGACGGGTTGACGTACTTAATAATAGGTAGTCTCGAGGTTACCACCAAGCCTGTTTGGTGTGTTCAGGCCCAGCCTCGACGAATATATGGAAGACCACATTCAGCGCTGGGGTTATCAATGTCATCAATGGAGGAGACTGGTTGACATACTTAATAATAGGCAGTCTCGACTCTCAAGGTCACCACCAAGCCTGTTTAGTGTGTTCTGGCCCGGCCTCAATGAATAGTAGCCTGGCATCATCCGATGGAGGAGGTCATTGTGATCGATGTGTGATGAGTTTGAGATTGGTTACGAACCAAAGCTGGACCACAAACTGTCGCACTGTCACATTATCAAACCAGGATATTCCGATAGTCTAGTTTACAGCAGTTTGACCTAAGTCACATGACAACCACAGTTCCGAGTTGGCCTGTAGCTGAAGGTGCAGCAACACTATCCGCTATTGCTGCAGATCTCCACTATGTCCTGCTCTTAGGACAGCCTCTCCCAGAGTTCCCATGCACTGCCTGGCACATATCTTCCCAGCCTGCTCCCTCAGTCCCTCTCATTCTCGGTCAGCGCGTTCTCCTCGTCAGTCCTGCGTCAAGGACGTACTTTGGTCATCTTAGGTCTATTGTCAAGCTTGAGAAGTCTTCTCTGATCGTCTCTGTGTCCCCTGAGCCCTCAGCCTATGGTCCCTTCCTCCCAGATACTTGCCATGTCCATCTTCCTCTGTTGTTCGTCTCGCTTCCCTGGATGCGTCAAATTCAATACTCTATCCGCTTCCCTACTTTCAGACGACATCCCCCAGCACCATGACAGTAATTCCCCCACTTTATAGTGCTATTAGGAAGAAGAACCCTCTCTTGTTCTTTCCCAGAAGAGAGCTTGTCAAGGGAGCCCATGGTTGCGCTTCAGCGGCGCTAGAACACATGCACTATACCTTAGTGTATGCTGACCCCCCAAAAGACCTCTGGACCCCTGGTACCCTTCTTGTGGCTGTTTTGTCTCGGATCAATCCCCCTATTAATCTCAGATCTTCCCCATTGTTGTCCCATCAAATTCCTGATGGTGCACAGCCCCCCATCAAACTTCTTAGGCTGTGCATCAATGACTCCTTCTGCTGTGTAGTGACTCATCCCTTGCTTACTGATGCTCTCTTGTCATCAGCATTACTCTATCCCTTTCGCATTTTTGGTATATAACTTAGCTGACGACTCACTCCCTTACCAATCAATCTTGTCATGCAGCTTACTCATTCCTTTACTCAGCAGCTTATTCATGCTTCCTATGCTTACTCATTCCTGCTTATCCCTTGCTTACTGATTGCTTACAAACCCCTTACAAAGCTCTTACCAATCCCTTACCAATCCTTGACAAATTCTGCTTACTCCCTTCTCTTTTTGTACTTTAATGCTGTGCCCCCCCCCCATGTATTTAAACCCCTGGGCTCAGCCCAGTGAGGAGAGACCCAATTGCACGAAATTATCCCTCTCTCAGACTCTCTCAATCAGTATCCCTTCAGTCCTTGAGTCCTTGTAGGCTTCAGTGAAGGTCTAAAGGCTCAATATTGTCAAGTTTATCCAAGTTATTCAAGATCTATTCTTTATACTAGGCTCAAGCGGAGTCTAGGCTTCATACCAGCCAATCTTCCTTGCCTCTGGACATCAGAGGCATCTCTGCCCCTTTGCTGCACCAATCTCTAGGTGTAGTATCGCTGTTTCAGTCTCAGTCAACCCAATCCCCACTTTGACACTTCCTAGGCTTTAGGAAGAGTCCAGACCCCTATCCCCTTCATCATCTATTGCTCCTGTACCCCAGGAGTATCCTGCCTCATTGTCTGCATCACCCTGTTGGTGTAGATCCCCTTCCCCCCTCCTCAGCACATCCTCTTTGGACACCGCAGAGGTAAACCACCACTTGCACTTTTTTGTAGTCCTTTGTTGGTGTTGTGTTTGGGTTATTACTCCGACCCAAATCCACACTTTGACTCACAGCGAGAGCACGTAGTCATGGTCATAAGGAAATGGAACTGGATATGTGTATGAGGTCTGGGACAGTGAACCCACACAAATGTGAGTCTGAAATACTGTCAAGTCTGGGTCTACTCTGGTAGGGGGTCCGGTCAAGTCCAGACGAAGGCGGATGAAGGAGGAGGGCAGAGGGCTGGACAAGGGATTAGTCCGGCCGGAGTTGGTGACCGCTTGGATTCAACGACAAGGATGACGTGTGTTGATCCCTTGCATAGGTTCTGGTCAAGGTGATGGATATGGGGACGGAGATGGAGACAGAGACAGAGACAGGTAGAGACTGGAGTAGTGACTAAGTTGATTTCAGACTAAGGTATACCAAATAAACTACAGAGTACTTATACTAAGTAAGAACTAGGGTCGAGTATTTACAGTGACAAGTAAACATCCTAATGGCAGACAAGGAACATCCGGAGTGAGGGATAGATCAGGTCTGATGAAAATAAAACAGGTCTGGTGAAAATGATACAAGGTAGGAGATATATCGAGTACACGGAGAACTCATGTCAAGGCAGGGTAGACGGGCAAGTGTGGTAAAGACTAGATGTGGGCTAGACCAAGGGTCGTAGTTAGCAGAAGGTTATCTGTGCGACCATTGACCAGAGTAACTGAGAATGACCGGAGTTGAGCTGTAGGGCTGTGATGTGACTGGAGTAACCGGATGTGATCCAGAGTTGGACATGGTCGTAACAAAGACCCACAACTTCATCTTGCTCCACCATACCCTGAATGTCTGGGGGGAGTCGTCGTAATTCCCAGGTTCAGTGACAATCTTTTTAGCACCTTGTGCTTTGCCCTCGGCAGGGGCACCAAGACCCTGCTGCACATTGGCAAGGGCCTGGATACTGTTCTGCAGGTCGATTTGGCCCTGTGTGAGCTGAAGGAAAAGATTTTGAAGGGCACCCTGCTGTGGATCCATCACCTAATATGGGTGGTAGCGGTGTCACGCACCAAACAGGTTTGGTACAGTGAACATGGAAGATAACACCTATATTGAATGATCCTTATGTGAAGGATAAGCACGACGGACCCTCATCGTAGCCATCTATCACACAAGAAGACTATCCTGATGCAAGAAATGAATGCCGATGCTGACAGTTATCTATTGCATGACAACTGCCAAGAAGCAGAAGAAACTGAAGGAATAACATCAATTGTGGTATGAGAAAGGAATGCACACATCTGCAGTCCAACTCCCATACCAGAACGATCAAAGAAGCCAAAGAATTGATGGAGAAATGAAGGAGAAAGAGAAGAAATGATTTTTAGCGCCCAAATGTCATTTTTAGGCGCCCAGTGCTGGCATTCTGATATTTTGAATAGCTCCATTGTTTCTGAAGCTATCAGGCATGTGACTATACCATCAGAGAGCCTAGAACGTCGTCTATCTGCCTGTCAAGTTCCGATGCAAATCCATTCATTTCCCACGGAGATATTCCCCCCGCAATCCAGACATTTGCTTCATCGCTCACTATGGAGTCCATATTTTCTCTGGATCATTTCTCCACTATTGCTGCAGATCTCCACTATGTCCTGCTCTTAGGACAGCCTCTCCCAGAGTTCCCGTGCACTGCCTGGCACATATCTTCCCAGCCTGCTCCCTCAGTCCCTCTCGTTCTCGGTCAGCACCTTCTCCTCATCAGTCCTGCGTCAAGGACGTACTTTGGTCATCTTAGGTCTATTGTCAAGCTTAAGAAGTCTTCTCTGGTCGTCTCTGTGTCCCCTGAGCCCTGAGCCTATGGTCCCTTCCTCCCAGATACTTGCCATGTCCATCTTCCTCTGTTGTTTGTCTCACTTCCCTGGATGTGTCGAATTCAATACTCTATCTGCTTCCCCACTTTCAGACGATGTCCCCCAGCACCATGACAGTTATGCCCCCACTTTATAGTACTATTAGGAAGAAGAACCCTCTCTCGTTCTTTCCCAGAAGAGAGCTTGTCAAGGGAGCCCATGATTGTGCTTCAGTGGCACTAGAACACATGCACTATACCTTAGTGTAAGCTGACCCCCCAAAAGACCTCTGGACTTCTGGTACCCTTCTTGTGGCTGTTTTGTCTTGGATCAATCCCCCTGTTTATCTCAGATCTTCCCCATTGTGGTCCCATCAAATTCCTGATGGTGCACAGCCCCCCATCAAACTTCTTAGGCTGTGCATCAATGACTCCTTCTGCTGTGCAGTGACTCATCCCTTGCTTACTGATGCTCTCTTGTCATCAGTATTACTCTATCCCTTTCGCATTTTGGTATATTACTCAGCTGATGACTCACTCCCTTACCAATCAATCTTGTCATGCAGCTTACTCATTCTTGCTTATCCCTTGCTTACTGATCACTGACAAACCCCTTACAAAGCTCTTACCAATCCCTTACCAATCCTTGACAAATTCTGCTTACTCCCTTCTCTTTTTGTACTTTAATGCTGTGCCCCCCCATGTATTTAAACCCCTGGGCTCAGCCCAGTGAGGAGAGACCCAATTGCACGAAATTATCCCTCTCTCAGACTCTCTCAATCAGTATCCCTTCAGTCCTTGAGTCCTTGTAGGCTTCAGTGAAGGTCTAAAGGCTCAATATTGTCAAGTTTATCCAAGTTATTCAAGATCTATTCTTTTTACTAGGCTCAAGCAGAGTCTAGGCTTCATACCAGTCTATCTTCCTCACCTCTGGACATCAGAGGCATCTCTGCCCCTTTGCTGCACCAATCTCTAGGTGTAGTATCACTACTTCAGTCTCTGTCAGCCCAATCCCTGCTTTGACACTTCCTAGGCTTTAGGAAGAGTCCAGACCCCTATCCCCTTCGTCATCTATTGCTCCTGTACCCCAGGAGTATCCTGCATCATCATCTGCATCACCCTCTTGGTGTAGATACCCTTCCCCCCTCCTCAGCACATCCTCTCTGGACACCGCGGAGGTAAACCACCACCCACACATATTCGTAGTCCTTTGTTGGTGTTGTGTTTGGGTTATTACTCCGACCCAAATCCACACTTTGACTCACAGCAGGTGCTGTGAATCTGGCATTCATGGCAGGAACGAACGTGGTGGGCAACATCTGAGTACATCTGTGGCCAATAGAAGCGATCCCTGACAGCTTGGAATACTCCAAATACTCTGTGGTGCCAAAGGTCTTCATGGGCTTCATTGAGAAGTTGTGCATGGAGATCAGGATCAAAGATGACTTTAGTTGGAGTACAAGGGCCTCGATGTTTGAACAGTTGGCCAGAATGAATAAAAAATTGAAGGGAGCGTCTGATGAAACATTTACAAGCAGTGTTAGAGGGGAATGATGGGAGTTGAGTCGTTTGGAGGAAGTGGAGAATTTGTCGTAAAATAACATCTTGAGTCATATCTTGAGACAGGAATGAAGGGAGTGTAACGGGGTCATAAGAAAGAGGGTGGACGGTGGTACAAAACAAAAGATCTTCTAGCCATTCATCAGCGTCTTTGGCATCTCTTTCACCATCTTCTATCTCCTCTTCAGAGGGCTGACGCCTAGAGAGTGCATCAGGTCCTTGGTGACGAGCGGCTGGAACGTGAATTAGTTTAAAGTCAAATAAGAGTATACCTTCGATCCAGTGATTTATAGTAGCATTAGGTTGGAGGTCAGGATCGTTAAGCATACCCTTGATGTACTTTGCATCGACTTCAACATGGAGGTTCTTGACACCGTAAAGAAAGAGACGATAGTGACAAAGTGCATGGAATAGACCATATAACTCGAGTTTGGGCTGACTATAGCAAGATTCACGTTCATTGATAGGAAGTGAGCCATAACGAGCAGGACGTTTGCAACCAGACTCATCATACTGGGACAGGATGAATCCGATGGCAATATAACTGGTGTCGACTGAGAGAACGACAGGAAGATCTGTGGAATAATCAATAGGATGAAGGGAGGGAGCGGAAGAGACAGTGATCTTCAAGGCATTGAAAGCATCTTGCTGGGGAGTGTCCCAAATGAAAGGAGTGTCTTTGTGATAGAGGTTGACAAGAGGATGAGCAAGGAGGGAATAGTTGGCAATCCAGATGCGCACAGTTCCACAGAGACCTAGAAATGAGCGCACATCCTTCAGCATTGCAAGGGGAGGCCAATCTAAGATCTTCTTGACTTTGCCATGGTCGGGAGAGCGACCATCAGGATGGCATTCTTGGCCAAGAATCAAAACACGAGGACAGCAGAGTTGGGTCTTCGGACCAGAGAACGTTCCGCCTGCATGCACAAAGCGATGCATAATCCGGTGCACATCTACAGCATGTTCCCAAATGAAGCGATGAATCCCTGGGTTGGCTGGCAGGGTTTCAGTGTTGCCATTGGCATCATTATAGCATGTTTCAGGGCCTTTGATGGGAAGATTGTCGATGAATATGTTGGCTATGTGTGGGATCTCATCCTGTAAGATGAAACTAGTACAATTCTGGAATTCAGAAGGAGAGTTGGTATAGCCTTGTGGCATGGCAGTATGTCATAAGAGACCGAGGGGAGTCATGAATGATGTGAGATCTCAACTATCGGGATGCAGTTGGCGGGCATCAAATCCGGAAAAGAGATCAAAGACGGTGTAACATTGCCGACTGGCGAATGGTTCAACAAAGTCATCCAAAATAGGTGGAACTCCGGCATCTCTGATTGTAACCTTATTGAGAGGTTGCAGATCATGGACAATCTGGATCTTTCCATTCTTCTTCATAACACAGAACCACTTGGAGCGGTATGACGACTGGGCAGGTTCATAGAGTCCAGTTGTGATCTTGTCTCTAAGCAGCTGGATAACACATTTGCAAATGCCAGGAGGGATAGGGATGTTGTGGTACTCCCATGGCTCATGGGGTAGGACTGGGATGATGTAAGGGGAGAAGTAGTCTGAGCGAAAATTGCCATGTTCCGATTCGTCAAAGGCTAGCGCTGCTTCATTAAGCTTCATGACATGCGCAAAAAGGTTTTTCTTCTTCTGGCCAGAGGAAGCCATCAGAGTTAAGTTTCATAGAAGCCAGGCGCTCATTGGTAAGCTTCTTTGTGGGAATGAAGTCGGGTGGCAGGGGAGTGAGTGGAGTGAGTGAGTCAAGGGGATTTTCGGGGAATTGATGATGAATGTGGGTGTCATATCCATACTTTTCCAGTCGCAACTCCGGTCTAACCATGGCCCGCCTGACCTCTCCTTAGGCATAGATGCAACTCCGGATCTAGTCCAGCCATCTCCAGCCCTATAGCTGCACTCCAGCTCAACTCCGGTCACTACGTCCATCTCTGCCTCAGGACTAACCCCTGTCTTCCTACAGACAGATCCGCGGTCTAACTCCTCCATGTCGGACCTGTACCTACCACTAGTCGCTACTCCAGTTTCAGTCCGGCCACTCCCTTAGCCTTGTCTGCAACGTAGCCCAACTCCGGCTGGTACATCCAACTCCAGCTCAGTTCTGCTCCTGCTCCTGCTCCACTTCCTCTGTCAGGTCCACCAAAGGCTTAGGACATTTCCATGTCCAACTCCAGACCTTCCTCCGGCTACTCCACCCTTCCTCCACCTGTGCACTCCCTCCGCTCGTGCACTCCCTCCGCTCGTGCACTCCCTCCGCTCTTGCACTTCCTCTGGTCGTGCACTTCCTCCGGTCCCACTTCCTCCGGTCCTGGACATCGCTCCGGACTTAACATTAGTTAAGTCCACCTCTGACCCTTACCTGTCCTCTTCCGACCTAGTTCCCTTGTCCCTGCTTTTCCTCTGTCGTCCCTGTAACTCTAGTTCCCCGTGTCTGCTTCCGCTCCGGTTTATTTTCCTGTCCCTGCTTTATTTTCTTGTACCTGGTTTATTTTCCTGTCTGCTTCTGCTCCATCCCTTGTCTCGACGTTAAGGTGTTTACTTGTCACCGTATATACTCACCTTAGTTTCATTACTATATAAACTACTGTACTCCGGCCTAGTAGTCCTTAGATCAAATCTCGACTAAGATACTCCCCACTCGAAACTGAAGGAATAATGTCAATTGTGGTATGAGAAAGGAATGCACACATCTGCAGTCCAACTCCCATACCAGAACGATCAAAGAAGCTGAAGAATTGATGGAGAAACGAAGGAGAAAGAGAAGAAATGATTTTTAGCACCCAAATGTCATTTTTAGGCACCCAGTGCCGGCATTCCGATATTTTGAATAGCTCCATTGTTTCTGAAGCTATCAGGCACGTGACTATACCGTCAGAGAGCCTAGAACGTGGTCTATCTGCCTGTCAAGTTCCGACGCAAATCCGTTCATTTCCCACAGAGATATTCCCCCCACAATCCAGATGTTCACTTCATTGCTCACTATGGAGTCTGTATTTTCTCTGGATCATTTCTCTGCTATTGCTGCAGATCTTGACTATGTCCTGCTCTTAGGACAGCCTCTCCCAGAGTTCCCATGCACTGCCTGGCACATATCTTCCCAGCCTGCTCCCTCAGTCCCTCTCGTTCTCGGTCAGCGTGTTCTCCTCATCAGTCCTGCATCAAGGATGTACTTTGGTCATCTTAGGTCTATTGTCAAGCTTAAGAAGTCTTCTCTGGTTGTCTCTGTGTCCCCTGAGCCCTCAGCCTATGGTCCCTTCCTCCCAGATACTTGCCATGTCCATCTTCCTCTGTCGTTTGTCTCACTTCCCTGGATGTGTCGAATTCAATACTCTATCCGCTTCCCTACTTTCAGACGACGTCCCCCAGCACCATGACAGTTATTCCCCCCACCTTATAGTGCTATTAGGAAGAAGAACCCTCTCTTGTTCTTTCCCAGAAGAGAGCTCATCAAGGGAGCCCATGGTTGTGCTTCAGTGGCGCTAGAACACATGCACTATACCTTAGTGTATGCTGACCCCCCAAAAAGACCTTTGGACTTCTGGTACCCTTCTTGTGGCTGTTTTGTCTTGGATCAATCCCCCTGTTTATCTCAGATCTTCCCCATTGTGGTCCCATCAAATTCCTGATGGTACACAGCCCCCCATTAAACTTCTTAGGCTGTGCATCAATGACTCCTTCTGCTGTGCAGTGACTCATCCCTTGCTTACTGATGCTCTCTTGTCATCAGTATTACTCTATCCCTTTCGCATTTTTGGTATATGACTCAGCTGATGACTCACTCCCTTACCAATCAATCTTGTCATGCAGCTTACTCATTCCTGCTTATCCCTTGCTTACTGATTGCTTACAAACCCCTTACAAAGCTCTTACCAATCCCTTACCAATCCCTGACAAATTCTGCTTACTCCCTTCTCTTTTTGTACTTTAATGCTGTGCCCCCCCATGTATTTAAACCCCTGGGCTCAGCCCAGTGAGGAGAGACCCAATTGCACGAAATTATCCCTCTCTCAGACTCTCTCAGTCAGTATCCCCTCAGTTCTTTGAATCTTGTAGGCTTCAGTGAAGGTCTAAAGGCTCTGATATCTCAAGTTTATTCAGTCTATTCAAGTCCAAGTGTTTCTCTAGGCTCAAGCAGAGTCTAGCCAGTCAATCCTTAATCTCTCAGTGCTTCTGGACGTCAGGAGCCCCCTTGCCCCTTTGCTGCACCAACCTCTAGGTGTAGTATCACTGTTTCAGTCCCTGTCAAGACCGGTTCTTCACCGATCTGATCTCTACAGGGGATCTGGGGGTCAGAGGTTGGCCTAGCGGTAAGACCGAGATGCTACGTAGCGTAGTTGCGCTTCCCGAGTAATAGGAAGGCTGTCCGAGGGTCTGACGGAGTGTCCGAGGGTAAACGGTCTACGACCGAGTGCTTGCACGAGACAGAGACAGAGAGTGTGAAGGGAGAACAGATGAGAAGTATCTTATTTGATATTCGAACTGAAACTACAACAGGCCGAGTATCTAGGTATTTATACTGAGTGGAACGGATGAGGCAATGTACGGGAAGTCGGGATTACTGATGAATGACGAGTGCAGTCGCCCTGCGCGCTGAGTAAGTACGGTAAGTGCGATAACCAGATTACCGATGAGTATCATATTAGTAATGCAACGGGACGGGAACATATAGTAACTGGAAACAAGAAAGGAAACATATTAGGTAATCGTACAGGGAGACAGAACAGACAACACACTCACCAATCGGTGGCGATACAGGACAGATAGAGAGAAATGGAAAGGGAGTACATACAATAAAACGGGCAGTGAACGCGTGGATGCGATTGGACAATAGGGTACAGGGTGATCGGATGTCACAGTCGTGACAGTCCCAGTCAACCCAATCCCCACTTTGACACTTCCTAGGCTTTAGGAAGAGTCCAGACCCCTATCCCCTTCATCTTCTATTACTCCTGTACCCCAGGAGTATCCTGCATCACCGTCTGCATCACCCTGTTGGTGTAGATCCCCTTTCCCCCTCCTCAGCATATCCTCTCTGGACACCGCAGAGGTAAACCACCACTCGCACATATTCGTAGTTGTTTGTTGGTGTTGTGTTTGGGTTATTACTCCGACCCAAATCCACACTTTGACTCACAGCGGTTCTCGTGTGATAGATGACTGTCTGCATTGGCATTCATCTCTCGCATCAGGATAGTCTTCTTGTGTGATAGATGGCTATGATGAGGGTCCATCGTGCTTATCCTTCGCATAAGGATCATTTGATATAGGTGTTATCTTCCATGTTCACTGTACCAAACCTGTTTGGTGTGTGACACCAGCCAGGATGGTCCAGCCGCCGAATGATTATTCCATGAGGAGGAAGTTCATCAATGGACTCCCATTGTCGTTGGCAGAAGGAGTCGTGAAGGCATGCGGAATATCCGCAGAACACTCAGCCATGGATCAAATCCTGGTTGAGGTTCAGAAGATGGAGAGCGCACTGAAGATGATCAGCAATCACTCCTGAACTCAAGCAGTGAAGAGTTCATTTAGAGGGGCCAGCGCAGGTGTTCCTGCGAAGGAGAAGTCGAGTTCTGAGAACTCTGGCAATGGGCACAAATATTTCCACAGGGGAAACATGCTGTATAAGAAAGCACTGTTCAATGCGAGACAGCAGCGAACAGATGGCCAGCAGCCTGGAACGAGGGATGCCGATTGAGGCACCTACAATAGAGGAGGTGGAGCCTCAGGGAAAGTGAGAGGGACACTCTTGTGGAAGGACGCAGGATGTTTCAAATGCGGTGAAGTGTGACACTTCGCAGACTGCTGCCCCAAACCAAAGAAACAAAATAAGGCCTGATTATTTGCGGCAGACATGCAGGAGCCTGACACCACTGAAGACACTGGCGAGCAGGATAATACTGCCCATGGCGTCATGGACGGCCAAGACCCGTCACCAGGGAGTGACGATGAGGGGGACCCAGTAGATGGCCCCCAGTACTCAAGTGACAAAGGAGACGTCATCGATATATATGACAATGACAGAGACAGCGATGGAGAACCCGTCGCATGTCTTGGGGCGGATGCATACCCACGACTCCCATGATGAGGACATCTTCTGCTCATCCATGACCACACAAGACGGAATGGATGTCTGCATTGAGCGGTATGAGGTCGACAGCGATGACGAGTCGGACCGCTGTGTGCCTAAGTGAGGGAAGAGGTCAGAACAACCAACAACCAACACCAAATGACAGCAATATGCGAGTGGTGGTCTTCCTTTGCATTTCTGGTATTTAATCTCCTCAGAGGGATGTGCTGCACACCTTCAGGCAGGATGCAGGAGGGAATGGAAGGGCTTCTGATGGGGATGGAATGCAACTTGGGATGGTAATGACTCCTCTTCAGCCTACTACAGTGGTTAGGAAGAGTCCTGGGATAGAAGAGCGATGATAGAACAGCAACAGGGGTGTAACAGCAGTGACAGAGCAGAGGGGAAGCAAGGGAACAGTTCCTGCTTCAAGAATGTGATGGACAGTGATGGGATGGAGTGGACAGAGATGCTAGACTGCGCTTGAGCCTAGAGAAATGATCAGATACAAGATATATCTGATAAACAACAATATAGGAGCTTTAGGCCAGCACTGAGTGACCTACAAGTCCAAAGACAGAGATAGAGCTTATAGACAGTGAGGGAGAGTGAATGTGGTCGCTTTATTGAGGGGGAAGCAGACACTTCCTTGCAGCCTTTGGCTGCTGGTTTATATACAGGAGGGGCTGTGGCCCTGTAAGCACAAATGACTAAGTGCTTGGTAAGAAATTGGTAAGCAATTGATAAGCAGTGTAATCAGGCTGAGTCATCAATGGGGAGAGCCTGAACAAGCTGCTGAGCCAAGGGAAAGAGCAAAAACATAGGTAAAAAGGGGTGCATAATCAAGAATATGGAAAAATCATTGCATGGGGCCCAAAAGAGAGGGGGGGGGAAGCATGGGATGAGTAGATCAAAGCTAAATGAGCATATGCGATGACATAATGCATATGAATCATAGGGGCATGAGTCATGAATTGATAAGCAGCATGATAAGCATGATTTGAAGGATGATTGGTAAGTGATTGGTAAGGGGAGTAATGGGGATTAGTAATGCCAAGAGGGGATGAATAATGCGCAGCAGAGTGAGTCAGAGTGAGCCAGAGTGACTCTGTGTGACTCAGACAGAAGGGAAGCACAACCTGTGATTGATTGAACTTTAGATCTGGAGATGAGCTTTTGAAACAGTGCCACTGATGGGAGTGGCTGGGGGATAATAAAAGAATTGATCCGACCAGAAGAGCAGTGTCAGGGGGCCTGGAATGACAAGTAGAGTCACAGCTGGTCACAGAGTGTCACAAATCCCTTGGATTGAGCTTCTGTAGAGCAAAAATGTGACATTTGGTGCTCCCAAAGTGCAATCTTCCCTTGAGCAGTAAGGGGAAGGTTCTGTACTCTATTAGGGCTCCTAAGAAGGGTTCTAGAGCACTGTTTCATTCGTGTTTGTTGCAGGATAGCAGGGAAGTGAAATGTGAATAGCGGATTTGATGTGTCCAGGGAAGCGAGATGAATGATAGAGGGAGATGGATGTGACAGGACTCTGGGATGAAAGGACCATATGCAGAGGACTCAGGAGACACAGAGACGACCAGATATGAATTTCCAAGTCTAACGATAGACTTGAGATGACCAAAGTACGTGTGCGATGCAGGACTGATGAGGAGAACGCGCTGACCAAGAACAAGAGGGACTGAGGGAGCAGGCTGGGAAGATATGTACCAGACAGTACACAGGAGCTCAGGGAGAGGCTGTCCCAAGAGCAGGACATAATTGAGGTCTGCTGCAATAGTGGAGAAACGTTCCAGGGAAAATGCGGACTCCATAGTGAGTGATGAAGCAGGTGTCTGGATTGCAGGTGGAATATCTCCATGGGAAATAAACAGATTTACGTCTGAACTTGACAGGCAGATAGACCATGGTCTAGGCTCCATGATGGTATAGTCACATGATTGATAGCTTCAAAAATGGTGGAGCTATTCAAAATATCAGAATGCTGGCACTGGGTGCCTAAATTTGACATTTGGGCGCTAAAAATGATTCTTCCTTTTCTCCTTTGTTTCTCTATCATTTCTTCTGCTTCTTTGGTTGTTCTGGTATGGGAGTTGGACTGCAGTAGGTTGCATTCCTCTCTCATACTGAAATGATCATCAATCCTTGGATTCTTCTGCTTCTTGGCGGTTCTCGTGCAATAGATGACTGTCAGCGTTGGCATTCATCTCTTGCATCAGGATAGTCATTCTTGTGTGATAGATGGCTACAATGAGCTTGTATTCATTCTTCACATAAGGATAGTCTTGACTTTGCGTGATATGGATAGCAAGGGCTGTCTGTATCCCTCAAGTCAGGACAATCTTTCAACAGATCTTGGGTGTGTTCTTCGCATTAATTTCATTGGCTAACTTTCTCCATGTCCACAGTACCAAACACATTTGGTGCATGACACCATGAGGGGGCACCGAGTGCAACCCCTGTACCTGCACCCACGAATGTTGAGCCCCACAAAAATGACTACCACCAGAATAACATCAATGACCTACTGGAGGTCCCAGCCCCTGGACAGGGCCACAAGCATGTAGATGCTCCAGTGAATGTAGCTGCCGACGAAGGGATTGGCAACTGGGGAGTAATAAACGTGATGGAAAACATTGCAATGCCAGCCACTAATGCAAACCCTCGATGGGAGTGGGATGAACAATTCGGGTTCACCCATCATGGCGAATGCCTCGCGTGTCGCTTATATCAGCGGCACGTCATCACCTCTGAGCTCGAGGAAGATCTGGGCTTGGAGGCAGCACAAGCATTTCCTAGCCGGAGCACTCAGAGGGCATATGACGATGGATGGATGGCTTGTGAGTAGAGTTTAAAAGTCCAGTCCATAGGACCGCAAAAAGACCAGAAACTGGACTGGACTGGACTGGTCGCAACCGGACTGCAGTTGCCAGTTGCCTACTTTTGAGAATGATGAAAAAGACTGGTTGCAACCGGTTGCAACCGCATTATGTAAGCAATACATATATGGTATAAAAACCCCTATATTACAGGCTAATTTTGGCCTGCAGTGGGTCTTAAGGGGTGTAAAACTGATCTTTTTGGATGAAATATGGCACAAATAAATATATAATGACTTGTATATAATTACTACAGTCTATAAATAGTATTTAGATGCTATCTGACACACCTTTGATGTGAAAAACATCAATAAAATGCAAAAAAACCAGTTTTTTAGTGGTTTGGACTGGTTTTTTTAGCAGTTTTGGACCGGTCTTTTTGAAAACCGGTTGCAACCACTTTGGACCAGTCTTTAAGCGGTCCATGAACCATTCCCAGGCTTCCAAAAGCAGTCCAGTCCGGTCCTCTTCCAAAAAAGGCAAAAAAACCGGACTGGACTGGACTTTTAAACTCTACTTGTGAGCACACCATCCCAGAGACCGGAGTGGTGTTTGTGGGTCTCGCATGAGAGAGGCTTGAGGCTACCAACGAACCCCTTGATCAACTCGAAACTGGAGCATGGATATTCAAGTGTAGCCTGCTAGGTGACCTGCAAATAATCTGACAGAGTACAAACCAAGTGCGCAGTCTAATCAACTGCACACTCCAGGTGCTGAGTGCCCCGATGGACAGCACACAGGAACAACTGGAGAACACTACAGAGGATCTGCGTATGGCCCTCGCTAGAACCTCAGCACGAATCGACTTCGCTGGGCATCCCTTGCAGGACATGTGGGCGACACTTCAACGTGTCAGTCGACGCACAGAGCAGTCACAATTCGAGCTCCTTCAAACAGTGGAGGGGCTCCGCACACTTGACCACCAGCTTGGTAGAGCACACATGTCTACAGGTGGGGAACATACGGTGTATATCCAGCCAGATCAAAACATTATTCCTGATGGACCATATATACTCAGCGAGTACAAGGTGATCAGGCTTCAAAACCCGCCTCCAGACAAGGAACTGGCAGACAGAGCCGCTCCTCAAATGATGGCATTGCAGCCAGTGAAGGATCGCAACACTACAGACCGCGCATTTCGATATGCGATGCGCATGAACACAGTGATAGGCCTGCCTGGCCCTAGGCCAGTGGTACCCTTCCACCTGTGCACCTGCTTCATAGTGCAAGCAAAGGTCAACAGCTGTGAAGCGTTGACGATGGTCAACACCGGCAGCACGATGAATTTCGTCAGTCCTGCATTTGCGACCATAGCTAAATTGGCTACGTTCACACTGGAGTCCCAGCTACCACTGCAACTAGGATGCGTCAGTAGTCGCTCAACCATCACCCATGGCGCACATGTACCAGTGCGCTTGGGACATGTCACCCGTGACACATACTTTGATGTCACCAATATCGACCGGTATGACTGTATAATAGGTCTGCCGTTCCTGAGACTTCACTGAGTGTGCCTTGACTTTGGCGAGGATACACTCTGGATCGAGGGTCACTCGATCGCGAATTCAATAGAGGCTGAAATGAGCATGACGCCCAATGCTCACAGGTGGATTGGGCACCCACCAGCGGCTCATTGACTCGGGGCAGGGGGAGGGACACGCGGGAAGCATTCTTCCCCCACTGAGAAACTAGAGTTGCCCCCACAACTCGCCACGATGAACACGAAGAAACTCACAGACAATGATATCCCACGACTGCACGATAGGATATTGAGCGAATACAAGAATCAATTGGGCAGAGTAGTGGCAAAATTGCCCCCACTCCACGAAGTGAATCATCAGATACCTCTGGTTGATGAGGGGAAGCAGTACGCCTACCACCTGCCACGCTACCTGGACTCTCTGAAGCCACAACTGGCAGAGAAGATCCAACTCTACACAAATGCAAAGTGGTGGATCATGGCTAGCGTGCCGCAAGCGGTGTCACGACCGTGACACCCGATCACCCTGTACCCTATTGTCTGATCGTGTCCACGCGTTCGCCGTCCGTTTATTGTATGTACTCCCTTCTCTGTTTCTCTCTATCCTGTATCGCAACTGATCGGTGAGCGTGTTACCCGTTCTGTCTCTCTGTACTATTACCTAATATGTTTCCTTTCTTGTTTCCGGTTACTATACGTTCCCGTCCCGTTGCATTACTAATACGATACCTATCAGTAATCCGGTTATCGCACTTACCGTACTTACTCAGCGCGCAGTGCAGCTGCGCTCATTGTTCATCGGTAATCCCAACTTCCCATACATCGCCTCATCCATTCCACTCAGTATAAATACTTAGATACTCGGTCTGTTGTAGTTTCAGTTCAAATATCGAATAAGATACTTCTCGTCTGTTCTCCCTTCATACTCGGTCGTAGACTGTCTACCCTCGGACTCTCCATATAACCCTCGGTCGGCCTTCTTACTACTCGGGAAGCGTGACTACGCTACGTAGCATCTCGGTCTTACCGCTAGACCAACCCCTGACCCCCAGACCCCTCATAGAGATCAGATTGGTGAAGAACCAGTCTTGACAGTATATTCTGTTGAGCAATACCTATATATGTAGAGGAACTGCTACTCCAACTCACCTGTTGGGTGGAGTGCACAACCAGAGATGGTAGCGGTAGCTGGTTAAGAGCTGTTATAATATATAAGTGATGTCCGCTGTTTATATACAACAAATAGTGTGATGTGTGACTGTGACGTGTGACGTGTGACATGTAACATCTACTCTAAAGAGGACTATTACTAAGTCTACACTAATATGGGTCGTAGTCTTGTGCGCACTTCGTTGACGGTTTACGCCAGGTGCACATGCGACTTCAACACTCCCCCTCACTGTGCTGCACGTAGAGCACTTCAGCGAATAAGGCGCTAGATGCTGCCAGAGGGAAACTGTAAGCCTAGTTGAGCTCTGAACTTCGCGAATTTCTCGCGGGGTAAGTTCTTGGTGAGCAGATCGGCGGGATTCTCAGCACCATCAATAAAGAATAATTCCACGTTACCTTTCGCGACTGACTCGCGGATTCTGTGGTAGCGGATGTCAATGTGCTTGGAGCAAGGCTCCGTTACAGGGTTGGATGCCATGAATATGGACCCCTGATTTGTTGAAGTCGCATGTGCACCCAGTGTAAACCGTCAACGAAGTGCGCACAAGACTGCGACCCATATTAGTGTAGACTTAGTAATAGTCCTCTTTAGAGTAGATGTTACATGTCACACGTCACGCGTCACAGTCACGCGTCAGACTATTTGTTGTATATAAACAGCGACCATCGCTTATATAATATAACAGCTCTTAACCAGCTACCGCTACCATCTCTGGTTGTGCACTCCACCCAAACAGGTGAGTTGGAGTAGCAGTTCCTCTATGTACATAGGTATTGCTTCAACAGGTTATGAGCCCTGTGAGCGCACTGTGTGCAGCAATGCACCAGGCAGCACTCCAGCTCCCTGAAGCGTCGCTTTAACTAGCTTGATGCTATGGACCACAGTGAGCTCCTAGCTGAGCCCCTGCACAGCCACAAGGCGAAGTCGGTCGATGACTTGCACCAGACAGTGAGCTCCTAGTTGAGCACCTGTATTGCCACAGGCGAAGTTTGTCGATGACTTGCACCAACCATGGCGAACATTGTCAACGACTTGCGCTGGCATGACCTAGTCATGAGTTAGCTGTTGACAGAAGTGCTTTCACTAGCACTCAGGTGTTTTCTTCTTTTCTTGCTTGTCCGTTGTCGCATTCATTTGCTGACTCCATTGACTCCCAACAGAACATCACCATGTCCAGCGCTCTTGACAAGATGGTCCCCATGTTCACTGGCTCCAACTGGGAGCAGTGGCACACTTCTATGCAGGCCTACCTCCGGGCACAAGGCCAATGGTACGTTTACTCAATGACACAACCCGTTGCCGGTCACGATGACCGAAAGGAGTGGGACGACAACACTGAAAGAGCGCTTGGTAACATCACCTTGCGCCTCGCCCCCTCGATCCAGGTTGCAGTCTCGAACCTCGACAACGTTAAGGACGTCTGGGACCACCTCAAGAAGAACTTTAGTGCCCCCAGTATCGGCTCTGCCTACGCTGAGCTTAGCAAGCTCCTGGCGACTACCATTCCTGCTGGCTCCCATCCCACTCCGGCTATCACCAAGGTGCTTAGCCATTTCGCTTATCTCAAAGACGCCGGCTGCGAGTTCCCTGCCCCCGTGCAGGCAATGATCATTCTATGCAAGCTCCCTCCTACTATGGAGGTCGTAGCTCAGATTCTTAGCCAAACATCGCCGGACGAGATCAAAAACCTCAAGCCTGACGGGATTGTCAAGGCTGCCACGCTCTCATTCGAGCAGAAAGGCGCCTCTTCGCGTGCCGGTGGTAAGGGCCCCCAGGCCAATAAGCTTAGCGCTGTGAAGCGCAAGCCAGCTGACCCCAAGTTCGCCCAGCAGCAGCAGCAGCCCCAGAGGCAGCAGCAGCAGGAAGGCGGGTCCAACAGCGGTGCGAATGGAAATGCTCCTGCCCAAGGACAGGGAGGCTGCACTCGACGTGGCAGCAAGAAGGCTCGCGCCCGCCGCGAGAACACCCAACAGGCTGCCTTCGCTACATACGTCCACTACGATGGACCAGAGCCCACCGTCGACCCTCGTGCCTTGGCCCACACTCCCGGTGCTGCCCACTACGGCCCCCCCACATTCGAAAATACCATCAAGGCCTTTGACTTGGCACACCACTTGGGGGTAGAGCCCTCCTGCCAGACCATCCACACCCTCGACCAAGTTGTGTCGTTGGCGAGTGCGAACCTGGACCAGCCCGAGGCCGGTCCCTCCTCTCCTCGTTGAAGCGCCCTCATCTTGAGGAGTGCATCACGATGTATGAGGAGGATGCCATCTCCCTTGGGGATGATGAACCCTTCGCCCACGAGCCTTTCGCCGATGACGAGTTCGATGAGATCGACGCGATGGTCCTCGACCGCTACAACGCGACGTCAATGGCGATGGGCGCGGAGGGCAGCCTTTTCAGGCAAGTACCTTCTGCACGCGTGCTGACCGACACTGACACGCTCCCTTTACATGTGCACTTTACGCCAGCACTGTATATAGCGAGCAGTAACTACAATTTGTCGTGTCGTGTCTCGAGTAATGCATATATTTGTTCGTGTTCGAATAATGCACACTGTGCTGGCTGTAAGGGAAAAATGGTTGACGATAGTGAACTTTCTGGTGCTTTCTGGCTACTAGACTCTGGCACATCATGCCACTTTACCGGTGACATAGGCGATTTCGCCTCTTACAATGTGCTAAAGCGAGCGCACTACGCCAAAACTGCAAATGGTGTAGCACTGATTGCTGGCATTGGCACGGTATTACTCCGGTGCCTAGACCACAACTCAGGGGATGAGAAAATTATTACATTCACCCAAGTGCTCCATATGCCAGGCGCTACTGCACGCCTCATTTCTATGGGCGAAATGCTCCAGCGTAACTACAAAGTCACTGGTGATAAGAGAGGCATTAGCCTCATCCATAAAGCTGAACGCCTATGGTTTGGGCCAGACCCAGAAGACGATCGCAACATCATTTTCGGAATTAGATCTATCCCAATAATTAGATCTAACTATATTGCCTCTGTGAGCAAAGTCGATTACGACATTATGCACCGGAGATTCGGGCACCCCTCAAAGGAAGTACTCCAACGCGCGCAAAAGCATACGCAGCGCTTCCCGGAGATTCACTTTCCAACTGAGGACTGTGTTTGCCCCGGATGTGCTCTTGGCAAGATGCCCAATCGAGCTTTCACAGAGAATGAAAGACGTGCTTCCAAGCCCTTTGAGCTGGTGCACTCTGACCTCAAATCCTTCCCAGTTACGTCGTACCGGAAATTCAAATATGTTATCACCTTCTACGACAATTATACCTCTCATGCCTGGACTATGCCTCTTCGCTCCAAAGCTGCAGTGATTACGGCTGCCAAAGATTTCCTCGAAATGGTGCGCGTCCAACATGATACGCACGTCGTTGGATGGATGTCCAATGCTGGCGGAGAATATAAATCTGATCTATTTGATTGAGCACTCCTTGAGAAAGGAATTAAAATATATCAAAGTGCTCCAAGAACCCCCATGCAGAATGGCCGCGCCGAGCGTTTAGGATGCACTCTCATGGATAAGGCTGAATCTATGCAGCATCAAGCCTGCATTCCTGACTCCTGGTGGGAATTTGCGTTCGCTCATGCAACTCACCTTTACAACCGTACTCCGGTAGCTCGCCTGCGATGGTGCACCCCCCATGAAATGCTTAAGGGGGAGATGCCTAACATCGACCACCTCCGTGTATTTGGCTGTGGAGCCTTTGTCTACCTCCCAGCCTTGGCTAGAGCGAATAAGATGGCTCCCAAGTCAGAGCTTATGACCTATGTCGGTGTTGCCCCTGGCAATGAGCGCAACTTTTTGTTTATGCGCTCCACCAATGCAGTGTTCACCGCTGCTCACGCCATCTTTGACGAGCGTCATTTCCCTCACTGCCCCAAAAACAGGCGCGAACCTCTCGAGAACCCTTTCGGAAGGGCAAATCCGAAACCAGCCATCAATTGACCAGGGAATTCCCCTGATGATACCGACAGTGATGATGATGTGGAACACGACCATGGCTACCCACATTCCCAAGCGCAGGATGACGATCCAAAGCGCGAGGACCCTGAGGCTCCTGAGGAAGAGCCTAATCAAATAAATCCTCCCCGTACGCCATCTCCAGTGCCTCCACCGGCACCGAGAACGCCTTCACTGGCGAGAAATCCACCACCTCCGGCACCGCAGTGCCCTGGCCGAGCTGAACACCGCCAAAATGCACCGCGACCTCCTGCAGTGAATATCCCTGCCTGCCCCCAACGTGAATGTAGAGCGCCATTGCGCCCTGGTAACGTTTATGGTGAGCGGCGACATCCCGTTGAGCAACTCCGGGATATTGAAAGTGCCTCTCGATGGCGAGAAACTGTGGGTGAGGTCCCTAGACCCCCACAACCGGACACACCAGACCATGTTCCTGGTGGTTTCCCCGACACCTCTGCAACGCCCAGTGAGGAAGATGTGCAAAAGATGTGCGAGGAAGGGGGAGCAAACCTAGTCCGTTATCTGATGGGCAAAGCCCTCGAAACCTGCGACCCTCAATACGAGAGTGTCCGCAACTGGTCCTATAAGGACATCGCTCGCTTACCCCAAGCTGAGCAGAAACTCTGGCAACTTGCTTGCCAAGAAGAGCTCGATGTGCTGCGAAAGCGCAAAGTCTTTGAGCTAGTTGACCGTCCCCGAGACCGGAAGGTCATAAAGAATCGATGGGTCTTCGACGTGAAGTCGGATGGCCGCAAGAAAGCCCGCTTAGTAGCAAAAGGCTTCTCCCAGGTTGAGGGATTAGATTTCGACCAGGTCTTCTCACCAGTCGTGCGCTTTGAAACAGTGCGCCTCATGCTTGCGCTTGCCACACTTGAGAACTGGTATATCACTGGACTCGACGTTCGGAGTGCCTACTTGTATGGCAAACTCGACAAAGAGATCTACATGGAACAACCCGAAGGGTTTGCAGTTCCTGGGCAAGAGCACAAAGTGCTCCGCCTCTGGCGTGCCCTCTATGGCCTCAAACAGGCCGGCCTAGCTTGGTGGCGCACACTCGATGAGTCTCTCAAAGAGCTCGGGTTTGAGTGCCTTAAGTCTGAAGCAGGCATCTTCTTCTACAAGAAGAAAGGCACCAACATCGTCATTGGTATTATCTATGTTGACGACACTTTATTCTGCGGCCCTAACAAGGCTGTTGTTGATGCCATTAAAGCGCAGTTCATGCGCAAATGGGAGTGCAGAGACCTTGGAGAACCTAAGGAGTTCCTCCGAATGCGAATTACTCGCAAGGGTCGCGCTATCCACCTGGATCAATGCGCGTACCTCCAAAAGGTCATCGAACGCTGCGGCATGCTCAATGCAAAGTCCGCAAGCACCCCACTGCCGGCTGGCTACTATGCCGCCAAGAATACAGAGCCTGTTGATGCGGAACTCCGCTCCCATTTCCAGATGGTTATTGGGTCCCTTCTGTACCTTATGTTAGGCACTAGGCCCGACATTGCCTTTGCAGTCACCCATCTCTTGCGCCATGCCGCAAATCCATCCCAGGACCACCTATCCAAAGCGCTTTATATTTGTTGCTACTTAATTGGTACACCTAATTACTCCCTAGTGTACAATGGTGGATCCGGTGCTGGCCTGATTGCATGCACGGACTCAGATTGGGGATCAGACCCTATCTCTCGCCTCTCGCAGACAGGTTTCTACCTGAAGCTTGCAGATGGCTTGATCAGTTGGACTTCTCATGCGCAGAAGACTATTGCGTACTCGTCCACTGAAGCTGAATACATGGCTCTGAGCGATTGCGCTCGCCAAGTTACCTGGATTCAGAGTTTACTCGGTGAGCTCGGCTATAAGCTGAAAGCTATCCCAATTTGCAGTGATAATCAGGGGTCCATATTCATGGCATCCAACCCTGTAACGGAGCCTCGCTCCAAGCACATTGACATCCACTACCACGGAATACGCGAGTCAGTCGTGAAAGGTAATGTGGAGCTATTCTTCATTGATGGTGCTGAGAATCCTGCCAATCTGCTCACCAAGAACTTGCCCCACGAGAAATTTGCGAAGTTCAGAGCTCAACTAGGCTTACAATTTCCCTCTGGCAGCATCTGGTGCCTTATTCGCTGAAGTGCTCTACGTGCAGCACAGCGAGGGGGAGTGTTGAAGTCGCACGTGCACCCGGTGTAAACCGTCGACGAAGTGCGCACAAGACTGTGACCCATATTAGTGTAGACTTAGTAATAGTCCTCTTTAGAGTAGATGTTACATGTCACATGTCACACGTCACAGTCACACGTCAGACTATTTGTTGTATATAAACAGCGACCATC
>JAYMGJ010000141.1:0-171065 GCA_037178675.1 Scleroderma bovista | reverse complement strand
ATAAAATATCTCGAGCTGTTCGCAAATTCACAATTGAACGAATGATGGTGCTACAAATTTAATCTATTCCATACCTTTGAGACCAATGATTTGCCCGAACTCGTGTTAAAACGCTTAGTCCACACCAAGTTGTAATGTTACTACAATTACCTATGTATGTTGGACAAGTATATTGATTGACTTCCCACGGCTACTCTTCTCATCCACTGTCCACCATGCGTATTGAAAAGTGTTACTTCTGTTCGACAAACGTTTATCCAGGGCATGGTCAGTCTTTTTTGTGTACAGGAAGTTTATTATTGACCTCGAGAAGGAACTGCGTTCGTCCGAAACGATGCCAAAGTATTTCGTTTCTGTACTTCCAAGTAAGCCAATCTCTGTCGTATGAAGATGCCACTCATAGCGTTGTCAGATGTCATAAAAACTTTAAGTTAATAGTGTCTTTGCGGCCCGTTTTCTTGTTCTGACCGTGTACGCCTAGAATGAAGCGGAATCCTCGGAAAGTGAGATGGACGAAAGCTTTCCGCAAGGCGCATGGCAAGGAGATGACTATCGTGAGGAAATTTGTCTGCACCCTTCCGTCTGTTTCGAATTGGTTCACCCGGTAGGACTCGACTATCGATTTCGAGAAGCGGAGAAACGTTCCAGTTCGCTACGACCGAGAACTTGTGCGGACTACGATTACGGCCATGAAGCGCATTGGAGAAATTAAACAACGCAGGGAACATGTATTCTGGAAGCAAAGGTTGGTCCATGTTCGCCTAACAAGACCAAGCTGGCTCATCAGTCTATCAGAATGGCCGCAGCTCGAGAGAAGAAGCGTGTATATCGTACCAAAAAGGCTGCGAAATCATCCTCAGTCAGACTTGTGGAACCTGTGGCTATGGAAGGTACACAAACAGAAAAGACACTGGAGAAAATCAGGATACCCATCAAGAATAAAAGCGCTCTCATACAAGGAGAGGGCCGAACGATGGACATGGATATCGACTAAGCTCACCCACTTCGGTGCACCATTCTCCGTACGCTATAGTATCTACTGACCCTGTATTTCGATCTTTTGCGCTCTCAGCCATCGTGAACTACCATTCTAATTGGGGTCAGAGCAAAGAAGACATTATCGAGGAATTCAGACAGGGCTTATCATAAGGGATATCTAATCCTACAGGTGTACTAAAATAGTGTTGGCTTATGGTTCCGGGTAATCAACGATGCTTGTACTTGGCTTCATTCTCATGCCAAACGTTGGGGTCCAACGTGTTGTGTAGCCCCATCAATGTCTTGCTGACCGCTTCCGAAGCTCCAATCATCGGTTTTAAAACGGCAATAGGAACTGCTCGAATTACAGCACGGACAGCCCCCTTCGAATCCATGTCAGCTAACTATGGACAGCAATGAGAGTGAGTAACAAACCTCATTTCCAGATCGCTCGTATACTTCCATTGGCACTGCCAAAATGGTTTGCGCCGCAGAGTGCATTCCCCTACGTAGGCTGCGATACGCTGTTTGGACGCCTTCAGCCACTCCTGACGGCTGCATCGCATATCTACTGATCAAGTCCTCCTCACTCTCCAAGAAGTCGTCCTCCGGTTGTGTTTGGAGGGTTTCTGCGGTGATGGGGTCTTGGAACTGTCCTCCGAGTACGTTTTCTGTTTGTTCCAGGATCACTTGCGTACCAGTGGCGAGTCGAGCCCCAAGCTTAATGGCCTCCATGGCAGTCGATTGGACAAATGCTTTCGTGCCTTTCTGCACCCCGCGGACAATGCGCCCGTCTTTCTTATACTGGGCAATGGGGAGTAAGACGAGGTCTGCAACACCGGACCCGACATTGACCATGGAACGAATCGGAGCCACGCCAGAAATGACATCAACAAGTTGAGTAGCCTTGACGTCGGGTGTCCACAAGTCATTAAGTGTATCAAAGAATCGCGGCCATCCAGTAATCTGTTTACCGAGATATCAGCCCAATCGGAAGGTCAGAAAATCAATCACACTTACCCCGTGCAAGGTTAGGTGCCGTAGTGTCATTTCTGCTCCGTCGAAGTGGAAGAAATTCATTAACTCGATCGTTCTCCCCTCCCGTAGGGCCCGGTAATCTACACGTCGAGGCTTGTAGTCCAATTTGATATCGACAGGGAAGACTTCAGCGTGTTCTACGAACTAGCTGCTTGAATTTGTTTTATAAAGTAAGAAATGGATTCACGTACGGAAGTATATCTCTCCTTTGTTGTCAGTGTCGTTGGATGCAGCAGGACTATCAGGGTCTTTGAACGCGAAGAACTTCTTGAAGAAGTCCAGCGCATCTTGGTCCACGTATAATCGTAATGGTAAAAGCTTCGCCTAAGCAAATGTCAGCGGTCGTGTACTAAGCAACAGGCTAGGTCTTCACATACTCGTAGCCGCGCCTCTTCTGCTGAGTGGGACAGCGAAGGACGCACAGTCAACAACTCCACCCGGGCCATATTGGAATCGGTCTCCCTAACATTACCACGCGAGTCTGTCCATAGGGCGGTAAGGAACTTCTTCCAGGTTGATGTTTTGATATGGTCTAAGATTTCGAAATCCTTGACCAGAATCAACGTGCGCGAGACCAAGGTCTCCCCAGGGTGATAGTTATCAACTTCTGCATGGAGTCCTGAAAGCCGGATTTCGATCGATGGTCCCCTGGAGCGAGTGAGGCGTTTTCCGTGCACTCTCTTCGGGGTAACTCGAGATGGACCTGGTGAGGCAGGATGAAGTGATTGCCACGAACTCTGAGAGCTTGTTTCCGCCACTTCATCCAACTCGTGATCGATCGCGGCAATAAGAGTGTCCGTATCCATGTTCCCTAAGTCTTGTTCAAGTCCGATGTGAATAGAGTTGAAAAGCATTGCACTCGTCTCCTCTTCCATCGGCTCTTGTGTTTGTCCCATTGCGACAAGCTGCCGTATGCGCGCCAGTTTCTTTCTCATTTCCTTGATTTCTTGCTCAATGATTTTGCGTGTGCGGGGCCAATCGTAACCATCATGCAGAAAAAGTGTAACATCTGCATCATGAATTCGCACACACAGAGTTGTTTCCCCGTTACTAGAAAAAAATTTAGTGCCTCTCAAGGTAGGCTACACAATTCAGTACCTTGTGTTCCCTGCCACATCAGGGGTGATTGTGTTAAAGTAGTGCTCCGTGAAAGAGAGCCCCCTGAAAATTCTAATCGTTTCGCCTCCTACGTTTGACACAACACCCATTTCACCGGGTACAGGCGTGGTTCGACCACTTTCTTCTTTTGCGTCAAAGTCTTCCAAGTCATCGTCTCTTAATTCACGAAGACCTGCAGCGGCTCCGAACGACGCATCCAGATAATCAAGGTTGGCAGGTAGGTCATCACTGACCATGTCTGCAGTACTCCCTACCTCAGGAACGCGCCTAAACGCATCTTCGTCAAGGGAACCTTGCACACAACAGTTAACCTGCAATCCTTCTTCAGTAAACCGACCTACCTATCATCCTTTGATCATTCCCTATGTTGAGAGTACTGGGTATTCGTGTCACACCACTGAAGGGCATAATTGAGTATTAGTTATGTGGGATCACTGTCAAACTACATACTCGTCAATTTCATTATCCTTCGCCTTAGGTACGAGGTGATTGATGAAGCCTGAGAGTGCGCAAAGGGTATCTGCGCAAAGGTGTATTCCAAGTTCAATACCGTTGATTGCAATCTAAATGCACGATTAACGGCAGTTAGGCAAGTGAGGGATGAACCAACGCTTGTGTCTGGGGGTAACACGGAGTTGTCACTACGGAAAGATAGATGGCAGTTCGCCACATCGGCGACCAAAGCATACCCTGAGTTCTGTGGGAAGGGTTATTGCAGAGACATCACCAAAAATGCAATATATACCTTCCACAGAGTAACACCAAGTCCAGCAGTCTTTTGACGTGACTCAACTTCGGAGAAATCGTGGATTGAATCAATGATGAGGAAATGTAAGGATGAAAAACCGAGCTTGAATCCTAGTTCCGGAGAATTACCAATCAACTCAGTCGAAAAGTCGGCTTCTCCGATGTGAAGGACAGCTGAACCAGGATATTCGGGGGCTTCCAACTGAACCGAGACATCAGTCATCGCTATGCTTAACACGGTCCGCTCGGAAGGAACCACTGATTCAAAAACCTACAACCTATGAGTGACATTCACTCCTATGGAGTAAATTAACTGACCTCAGGAGGTGCCTTTGCGAAGGAAGTTAGATCCGTGACGAAATGTAGGTCAGGGGGTACATGACAAATGATGCCCCATAACGACAACTTAACCTTGGATTCCTTAATGGTGGTCTGAGGAACCACAAGTGAAGTTACTCGAGCCTTGATCATCGGCTTCGGAGCAGCTGACTGGCACTCGTTGACTCTCGTTGGTTAATGAATCGACTGTCTTACTTACTAGGGTGCGAGGTGCGGCAAGCACAATCAATGGCATGTAAACCCCAGCACTAGATGTGTCTGCCACACGCAGGTCCATAATTCCAGCTGTAATGACAGTCTCATCCTATATCACGACCATCGTAAGCATAACGGTACACATCAGGGACGACAGAATGGAAGCAAACCTTCCCATCGGGCTTCAATTCAATCAGTGCATCAATATCAGAAGCCTGAATGTCAAATGGTCGTGTGCTGCGAGGATCGTTTTCGTCGCGAGGGAGCAAGATTCGGAACAGGGCTACAAGTACATAGAATGAGCAAGCGCATGATAAACATAGCATCCACATTACCTTCGGTTACATTTACCTTCATAATAGTCTCACTACTACCCGTGTGGTGTTTATGAACAGGAGAGTCAAGTGTACTATCTTCGCCACTTCGACTGCCTGAGTTGCCTGGTTTCATGAAGAAGCGACTGCCGATGAGGCTCGGATTCTGACTGGGGAGAGCTTCGGTCACTTTATCTGCGCCGGACATGCAGTGTTCAAATAGCTGAGCAACATCGTCCGTCCAGTATTGAAGCCCATCAAATATCCCCTTTACTACAACTAAATTGACCAAGGGAACATCGATGGTCAAAGAAAATCGATTCGAAGTTGTACTGCAGGAGTTCGAAAAGTTTGTCTTCCCTAGCGCCAGCCGGACTGGAAGCGGGCCTGAACTTGGTTCTGTAGCAAAGAGTGCACTCCCGTGGTCATCGCAAGTATTGTCCGGCATACAACCCAATACACATAAAGTCTGGGCTTGAACCTCAGCAGCCGGTGCATATGCGATAAGAATCCCCAGTAATTGCATGGCACACATCTCAACCCGAGGACCATGATCAATAACTGGTCGTGATGCTGTCCAGAGACCTTCAGAAAACCTGAGTGGAGATTTTTTGGACACAGGGTTATTGGATGCCAAAAAATCATATATGTTAATGAGAAGTGACCCCGAACGAGATCGCCGGCCAGGGGGAGGAATACACCGAACCTCCACCCTGATCACTGAGCATGATAGGGAAATACTCAGATTCGATTCACCTACGGCCTTGATATGAAAAATGGTTATGATGATCAATGTAATGTGAACACAGATGGGCTTACTTTCTGTTTCCTGGGATGTGCCTGTTCGCGCACAGGTTCTCTCGGATTTTTAAATCCCCTTGACTTGATATCGTACTCCATCCCTAAGTTGAGATCATCTAAGACAAGCTTTTCGAGTCGTCGTCTCTCGGCCTCTCTTTCCCGTGCTTGCACGGACATAGAACTACTGTGGACATGCTCTTCAGGTTCATCCTCATTGCTTTTGAGGTCAGCAGGATCCTGAGGAATTGGATTATCCCCCTCATCGAAGTCTCTTTTCCTGCTCTTCGATACAAAGCTACTAGACGACGTGACTTCATCGATGAATTTCAAAAGCACATCCCCGCCCAGGAACATACCGAGATCCACGAAGAAATGAAGTGGAGCTACCGTCACATGGAGGCTAGTTTCCGGTGAGAAAGAGCCATTAACCTTCATGGCCGGAGGCTGCAACTTCTCCGCTTCATGTGCTGGCGAGCTAATGAAAGGATTTGGGGACGAAGAAAGAGCGCGAGTTCTCTGAGCCGGACTGCGTAACTTTTCAGTCTTGCTTCTGGGTTTCGTACGCCAAGTCGATAATCTCGTAGAGTTGCCCTTGAATTTCACCTGCGTCCAATCTATGACATCGAAAATGGGGAGATGAATAGTAGATGGGTTGTCTGAAGTAAATGATGGGCGGCAGTGGCTAGTTCTATCAAAAATGGGGAGGTACCAATCGGTGATCATGATAGGTGCAGCGACTTGTGCGTCTTCTGCAGTAGAAACGGCATGGAAGACGAGTATAGATATGTCAGAAAGGGCAGCCTCGGCACCAGCAAGGGCGGATCTATCGGGTGAGGTAGTTGATGGGGCACTCGATGGTGCAAAAGGCAAGTAACAAGATCCAGTGATGTCGTCTAGAAGAAGCCTGAGGTAGGGACAACAAAGTCGCGGTGGAATGAAAGGGTGTTCAAAGAACGGGGAAAGCGAGAGTGGTTGACCCTCACGAGGTTCAGAAATCAGAGCCAGCACGACTCCTCGGATAGTGACACCTGCGCGGAGTCCAAGTGCAAACTGCGGGTAGTGAGAGCCTCGCTGGTTAGGAACTGGCGAATGACGCTGTGTCTTGGATCCACATGAATCCATCAAGTCCAACAACATTCGAACGTGACAAGCACGAAGAGCACATGCCAATGTTCCAGTTGTGATGGACAACTGAAGCACCTCCGCCTCTGGAGGCGAAAAGGTGGGCCCCTCCACATGATCCTTATCAGCTTGACGAGGCTGATCGGTACGCCTAGCGTCTAGGGGAGGAATATGTAGTTGGATTGTAATGGGCTGGGGACCAAATGAAAGCACAACATCACCGTTCGATTCTTGTGCAACCGTGGATGGGTGATGAGTGGGTACCTGGTGTGATAATGGAGGGTGCATTTCATGACCGACTGTAATGGGTGCGACGATAGGGTGCATCGGTGATAGAATACTCCCGCTCGACAGCACGCTTTGGTACAGGCTACTTGATACAGAACTCGCGGGTGATGGAGGTCGAGGCGGCAGCATCGCAATGGATTGGGACATAAGCATTTGAGTGTCTTCGTCCAAAGAAGATGACGACGAGCTGCGTGACAGACCACTGGTAAAATGTCCACGGTCCGTAGTCGGAGAGTGGGAGGAAGCAGAAATCGGTGACAGCGTATGGGAAGTGTTCGTCGGAGAGTCCATAAATGACCGGAGGTTGCGGGAAGTCACAGAAAAGCCCGAGATAATTACCGAACGAACCTGAGCACGATGGTCAATACGTTGGTGTTCATCAGTCACTGACGGTCGTCGACCATCTACGGGAGGGTGAGGACGCTGACCCACACCGCTCTGAGTATGATAATGAACCTCATGGATAGTAAAGGTGAAGCTAGAACGTCCAGGGTGGACAATGGTGACCTTCGTATCCAATGCCGAGAACTCAAAGCGGGCAAGTAGGCGTTCGATGAAGGTTGCAAAAACGGACACTCCGACTGGATCATTGTCAGCATGCATAACATGTGCCCGTCTCTCCGTGTCTTTATCATGACTGCGTACAAAGGGATCAAAACCGCCAGGGAGATACTCGCTGTCATCAGCTTGGAGATGGGGTGCAGGTGTGGAATGCAATGACTGCAGAAACGCCGCCTCCTCCTTTGGTGTCAGCTCGCGGTGCACAAATGTTTCTGCCACGGATGCGACAGAATCAGCGAGTCCTGTGCTGGAAAATAGCGGCGAAGTGGATGGAGACTGGCATTGTTCAGTGACGACATGGAGCGTTAGCTGGAGCGAGCGAACATGCAGTCCAACACTAGAGGTAAGGGGATTTGGGAACGGGACACGAGCAGATACTCCTGCAATGAATCCGTCATGCAGACGAAACGGAAGTCCCACAAGCAATTCGTTGATCGCCTTGAAGTTCATGTTAGAACGCAGGGCACACACCATGAGAATGTGGTCTACCTGTCCATCTAGCTCCAAGTCTGTCACATGGACGGCTCCAGACCCAAGTTGTGAGTCGATCTGATGGAGGTCAAATTGTCCTGGCTTGAGGAAACGACCCAGAGTTTTCTTGAGGACGAAAGAGAAGAATCGGCGCTGGATAACGGCTGGTACCGTGAAGTCGAATGTCGGAAAACCAGAGAACCAAGATGAATACCACGATGACATGACTAGCTAGAAAGAAGGAATGTCATGGAGATCCAGTGTCTAGGTACGAAATGCTGTTTGGTGCTGGACGTCGACTTTCAGCAGCAGGGGCTCGTCATCAGTGATTACCAAAACAAGAAATCCAGTATCAACACTATCATCTTGGACTACTAAGCCTAAAAGCCATAATAACTTGGTCACCCAGATCATTCAACCCCTGGGAGTAATCATAACGTAGTCATCATCCAAGGGACTTGTTAGATATCCTTCGTCGATTAGATTGGTGATAGCATTCCTGCAGCAGTATCAGAGATTTGTCAAAAGCAAAACGCAAGACCTGTCCCACTCAAACTCTTCTTCAGTGACTGCAGACTGGGACTGCAGCTTTTTTTGAATATCGGAACGAATAACCAAGCCATTGGTGGCGCCCTTCTGCATTGTTCGCACTATTTGGATGATGCTCCGAAGGATTGAATCCAGGGTGACACAGTACTGTTGCATCCTTCCTTCACCTTGGTCCGGTGTTAGGGGTGTGCCTACCAGCATCTCAACTTCGTGAGGAGATGTACCGGCAATTGCTAGAGATGTTATGGATTTTGTGGAAGGGTCAATCACTGGGTCTGGATTGGCAGAATCTGCGGATGAAATGTCTATGCGCTCCAGGCCATGTGAAACACTGGGCTGTTGAACAGTTCAAGTCGACTACAAAGCATAGCTGAATCCTTACTATTGACATATCACGTTGCGCATGTACGAACATGGAATATAGGGTGTGGAAAAGCACCTGGTGGAAATCTCGGACTCTGCGGGGCTGACTTTCGAAGGACAATGATACGCGGCCCCTGATCCTCTTGACTTTGGCCGTGGTTTCTATGAAAGATCCTTCGCTTTTCAAGGATTTCAATCATATGTGACATCATGTAAATTGCTTCAAGCACTCACAGAGCCAACCATGATTCCCTTTCTGCCTCTTCTAGCTCAGCTGACTGCGCTGCCTTAACAGATGTGAGATCCTTCCAGGCTGAGATCCGGCCAGTCCCATCATCGATTTTGAAGGACACTGAGGCTGAACTCTTGCCAGGTTCAGCATTTACGACCTGTGCAGTGACTAGAACCTGGGTTATAAACTTGTGATTCAATGGGGCTGCATGGTAAATGTGTCCAGTAGCACTTACTCTTCCGAATCTCCTCCCATCTATTACGAAGCCCTTCTTGTCTGTGATGTCTTCAGCACGGTGGATCTGAAATATTGTAGCTGGAACGATCATATCCTCCCATTCTCGACTGGGATCTGTCCACGGTTCTACTTCGATGGGTAGCTCAGTGCTGGCTGGTTCAGAATCCATGTTCGAATAAAGCAAGAAGATTAGTGGGGAGTATTAATCGAAGAGTCGACTCAGGGACTTGAAATCCATAAAAGGCAGTCATTGAATCTCAAGTCATCTCGTGCACATTCTGGTGAACATAATAGCAAAAGGGATCCGTAGTAGAGACGCGGAACAGGGATAATACAAATGAAGTCTACAATGCAAGGTGGAAATGAGATTCATCAATCGTGGAATACACTAGGCCCTCGTCCAAAAGATTATCCAGAGCATTGCTGACGTGACGGTCATGTTAGATTCACTTTTACCCACGATAAAGTATAATTCCCAACCTTATCGATACAGCATCCCCTCCAACTGCCCGGGCAATAGCACTGACATGGACTCCTGCATCATTGGGTGGCTGGCCTTTCATGAAGGCAACGATGGAGCGATGCAATGGGGCCAAATGTGTAAATTGGTCTTCGGCAGCCTGTTGTGATTGAGCCGCGTAAGCGGACGTAGTAGGCTGGCTGCCTTTCGGTACAACTTCCTGAGGATTTTGGCCGGGGCGTGGGGGCTACAAAATATGATGCAAAGTGTGGCAGGATAGGAGTAAGATTACTCACCGGACCCTTCTCCCAGATCAGAGTGACCGTCATTGCTTCGAGGAAGTGAAAGTAAATCTCCTCTGCTGATTTGACTGGACGTATGTGGGTAGCATTGATGTATTTTTTGTTGCCAAACATCTTCAGACTACCCAAAACACGAACGTTGGCTCCTTCACTGAGGAGTATGTGAAAAACGAGTTGTGTGGTGGAAAAAAGCGCTCTCACATTATTCCGAGCTTTTCTGAATTGTCTTCCACCGAGGAATCTATCCAACACCGAGCCTCGATGCGTCCTGAACCGTCGTCGAGGATATATTGGCTGTTAGTGGCTTGGGATTGCACCGACGCAATATACGCCACAATCGTTACCTACCAACAGCAGCATCAGCATATACATAAGCTAAGTGCTTGGGTAGACAGACTTGGCCGATTTCCGTGTCGTCCAACATCCAGTCAGCATCAGGGTGTGCTTGAGTTGCGTTTAGGAGCTGATGGATAGTGAGAGGGCGCAAGGAATGTGAAGTTTCGCTTTTCTGTCCATAATGGTCGTTTCAAAGGCAACAAGTCACAGTTTCAGGCGACGAACACGTCCAAAACCACCTGGGCTACCCGTACCACCGTAAGGGGAGCCACCAATAAACCCGCCGCCGCCACCTCCGTACAAGTCATTGACTGTCCAGATGGATGTTAGTGTCTTAAAACTCTCCCCGCGTGTCTTTGCCTACATTGGCTCATCGCTAAGACCCAAGTATCAAGGTGCAAGTCGAAGGATGAATTTGACGTGAAGAGACAAAACGCGGGATGTCACGCGTGTGACACATCTAAATGACTCACGCGTATGACCTACATAGAATTCGTGCATGCACTATATGTGAGAATACAAATTGAGGGGTGTTCGGATAATGTCGAAAATGATGAGTGTAGATCGAGCCTCTATAGTGAGTGGGTAGAATGTAGCTTTGACAATCCCTTCGCAACCCCATCCAACACTTTCTTCCTCGAATCCATCACGCTCTTTGCGATACTCCACACGAAATCGTGATTAATCTGTCCAGGTGGTGATGTTTAGAATACCTTGCAGTATCAGAACAGGAGTCCTTACCTGTCCGATTGTGACGGGTGTGCAAGCTTGAACGAACGCGCTTCGACTGTCGGCTGCACCTTCAGCCTCAGTGAGTGTCAGGAGTTTAGCTGCCATCTCCTTCACAATAGAACCGGCTTTCTGACGAACGTCTTTAATCATGGCCACGAGCTGTTAGAGCATGAACATCAGTACTTCGAGATATGTCATCAAATACTGACACTGCCAAGCTTGTGAATTTTCACGACCGAAGGCGTTTTGAAGCGTAATGTCTCCACAGCAAGGAGAATACATGCCTGGAAGTTAGGGCTTAGTTCAATGTCGAGCTCCCGCGAGGATTACTAACCTCTTGTGTGATCGTAGCAACGTGCAACAATTGTGAAGGCGAGCTCTTATTTGAAAGCAGCGTGTCGAACCGAGCATTCATATCTGAGAAGGGATTAGATGTAATACTCAAGATATAAAATAAAAAAACTGCTCACCGTCGAAGAACTTAACAACCAGCTCAGGGAACCCCTTGATGGGAGGTACTTCTTCATCCTTCTTCGAAGGTCCATTCGCAGCATTATTGAGAGCCTTGAGGTCAACACCACGGAGAGGAAGTCCAGTCTTCAGTTCCGTCTGCCTTGCAGCTTCAGCTAGCACTACATGGGCTGGCGGCCTGGTGTGGTTATGATGAGGTTCGAGCCAATTACCAAGGGCAGTAGCCCACTCCATGAGTTGAAGTTCTTCCGAAGTCAACTAAGGTCATCGGTGAAAAAGAGGAGCGTATGACTCGGCAGAGGACTTACCTCTGCAGCTTCCTCAGGTTTTCTGATGGCCAGACGTTGGGATAAAGGAAGGTTAGTTTCTGGATCTGGACTCTTCTTCGGTCGGTCACCGATAAGTAGCTTTTCCTCCACTGTTTCATCAAGGTCACTCGCATGCTGGAATGCACGGATGTAAATCTTGAGGAAACTCCACAACCACCCTTGCTACAAGTAGTGAGAAGAGATCACAATCAAACATCATATTACTCACACCGCAGGACTTCCCGAACATCAAACTCTGTTCGTTGAACGTAGGTTTGCATGCTGGCTGGTAGTTAGGTAGGATGACAAAATCACGATTATCGTGGTGCACTAGAAAAGACGACTTAGCTAGCCCCATGCCAGTGTGAAAAGGCAACGTACAGCGATCAAATATGAATTTAAGTTCTATCAATTCCATATCTATGATATCGGTGTGGAGTTGCTCGTGCGTGAGGCGCATGCGGACATGCTCTAGTTTAACGACATCACGCTGAAGCGAGTTTTCTAGTCTATCCTCAAATTCGGTGAATTCGGGTATCTGGTCCTCACTGAGCCCCATGAATCTGGACGGAGATCAACGGCTCACCTGAGTATACCTCTCGGCAGTGAAAGCACGGACAATAAAATCCGAAGTCTGCAAGAAAAGTCGGCTTAAGAAGCTAGCAGAAACGAGATAACTACCTCCTGAGCATTGAGTAAATAAATTTGACTAGACTCCAAGCATTCTGTAGGATATGTCAGATCTCCGGTTGCAGCAAGTGAGAACGTCAGCGCGCGAGTAAGGATAAGATGCGAAAGGGTATCGTTCTGGACCCGCTTGACATTCATCTCGCGATAGTGTTCCAGCGCGAGTGCAGGGGCACCTAGTGTGGTCCGTAATGGATTAATATATCTCAGTAAATTCAACATACGGACCTAATATGCGGTATATCCGAATGAGCATAATACGCATGAGGAAGGACATCCGGCTTTTTGACAGGCCAAACTCCAAGAGAGTCGCGGCATTATACAAAAGATCCTCCGAACCACTGAGGGTCCAAGCACTGACGAAGGCGTGGGCAGAAAGGAGTACAAGGTCGTCCGCGGGCTGCAGTTCAGTAGCAGGGAGATCTTTGCCGAGGGTAAGGCCATCCATGTACTCGGATAAATACTGCACTCCGCGAGAAGTCTCAGCTTCTGCGGTTATCTCTGACTCTGAGAGACAATGCCGTTGGAGCTTGCGGGTGCTGATTAGTCGCTGCAGGGTATCCACTGACTCCTGCGAGAGGTCAGCTGCTTTAATGGCTGGCAAAACAGTTACTCACGAAAGAAGGGCAATGGCTCGCGAGAGTGTTTTGCCATCGTTCAGAAGATGCAATTTGTGGGTCAAGGTAGTCCTTCAAATCTTCAAAACAGCATGCCCTGTCACCGAACTGTGAGAAATAGTCCTCTATTGAGCTGACAACCGTGTCAAGGTCTAAACCGGTATGGATGAGAGCACCACACGTGGGCCAGTACAGTTCAGCGCACCTGATAGACCATGCGTAAACGCACGATACTCGAGTTCTGTGAGTGCCAATGGGGAAGCTCGGTTCTTAGTACCGTCTTTCTGGGCGATATCTGCCAAAAAGGTTCGTGCTTTGCTGATGTTTTCCCGGCACTCTTGTCTATGGTCTTCAGTGGCGACATCCTGAGCCGGTGTCATAGGAGCGAACGTTGCATCAAGGATAGAAAGGAACTCCAGCCAGTTCCGGTCACTAAATAGGTGTTATTAGTTTCAGCGATTCGGCCCAGAAGAAACCGCACAGACCCTTCTGTAATCCTTTCTTGGGCGCGAGCAGCTTCATCCTTGAAGAGTCCCCGCTTTCGCCAGATATCTCGACGAGTTAGGGAGCAAGCCAAGCTAGTTGAGCAAATTGTCTTGCCGATGTCACTCTCCAAGAGGGTATTCGCCTCATCATACAACTCCAACTCCTTCAGGATGCTCATGTGCATATAGAATCGGTCTGCGCTGAGGTAGGATGGAGTGGGAGAGGACGAGATGAGTCTATGTGCAAGCTTGTACAGAAGCAGCCGCATGCTCTCCGGAGTTGATTGATCGCTGGCCTGTACCATTGTAAGTTAGTTCATGCGCGGATGCTGCGCAGAAGGCGTCGTAACCTGCAGGATGGCGCTAATCACGCTCCAATACAAATACCGGTCCTCCTGGAATTGCTTGTGCATTTTGGTGGAAATCTGGATGAAGAAAGGTACATGTGAGGGAGTTGTACTAATGCTGAGGTAAGGAGGCATACTTGTTGAGCAGACTTCCAGTTCCTAGCGCGGACGTGTGCAAAGAACGCTTGGGCGCCATATTCCTCATTCTGAGGTTGGGTTTTGTATGCTTCTTCGCACATTATCACGAGGTCCGTACCTAGAGGACGCGTGAATACGTGCAACATCTCTGAGAGCCGAGGCGCGTACTTCTCCCGAGGCCCTTGAGGACATGCATCATCGCTGATATCGTGGGCTCATCTAGCGGCTTCGCAGACAGGATGTCATCGCAAAGTGCGAGAGATTCCTCCACTTTTTGCAAACGCACGAGTGCAAGGGCTTTCAGAGCCTAAAGGCTCCGGTGTCAAAATGGACGAGTTTTGGGAATGTGCGATGGACTCGCCTTGCACAAGAGACTATGAGGGTACTTTTTGAGAAGCTTGTTGCAGGATACGATCGCCGACTTGTTGGAACCATTGTCCAGGGATTCTTCGTGTGTCAAATGTAAATGGAGACGGAGACGGGAATTGGAGGACACCAACCGTAGATAGGTCGGAACTGACGTTCGAGAGTAGCGGCAGACATTCGAGCACAACGTTAGAGTGGGCCTTGCACAACGAAGATATTGAGAATCGACTTGCGAGACGACCAGATGCAAGAAATTTTTATGCTAAGTCCAACCAAGTCTCAACATGTCTCAACAAGTGGTAACCGGTAACCGACATCCGCTCCGTAAGTTACCGGCGGAATCAGACAGACATCTTGCTCTGAACATCATGTCGCCTCCGGTGCTCTTGTCGCGGTGAGCAGGTTTATCTACTCAGCCCTCCTGACAGTCTTTGCTGACCGTCGACAAGCGGTATCGACCCCTTGTTGGGCGTGTTCACCGGGTGTTTGGCATACTACCTCAACGAGACGAATCCGCGCACCGCACTTCCCCCTGATCAACGCCTGACCACCCTTGTTCAGTGGAAGTGGACAAAGTGGAAGCATGAGAGGGAAGAGAGACTGAGGTCCCTCGAAGAGGCTGGAACCGCTCTCTCCAATTAATAGTCCTCAGCCTATCGGTGCAATGACATTGTCAATGATTATGTCAAATTTGGCAAGTGCTGTTGCCGCAATTGGAAGGTCTCAGCGAGACGATGCAAATGCTGGCCCGTGCGCAGTGTGCGACATATATAAGCCCTCTCTGGATGGTCTGTTTTCTTCATACTTACCTTGATGGCACAAGCCCCTTCATGGATCTGGGTCTGTGGGCCACGGGGATCTTCCATAGCACGGCGACCCTGTCCTCAGAGGGTACCTGCGGTTTGTATGGGCTTCGGTTCATGCACCGTCTCAATATTTTCCAGTCCTGCCATGGCCACTCTGGCTGGGCAGGCCTCTCTTTTTGTTCCTCTGTAGTCCTAACCCTAACCCTAGGGTAGCCTTTCCTAAGCAACCAAAGTCGAGCACACTTGTAATATTTGTACTTGAGACTAGTAGTGAGGGCATTTCAGCACACCCATCAATGCTTTCATGATCTCATGGAACATCTTCCTCTCTCGCTCGTTGAGCCCATCCCTTTCGTCAGTAACCTTCTGCAATGCAATGCCCACAATGATACTACGACGGTTACTCCCCACCAGTGCTTGATCCTCGGCGAGCCAGACCAGTGTGGCTATTTGAGCAGCATACAACGAGTGGAGTGTTTGCAAGTGTTCTGATGAGGCGCTCCCAAGCAGTGATCTGAGTTGTATGGTCGCCGGTGGGGTAGGCAGTGGACCAGACGAATCGGATGCCCCGCTCGAGACCAGCTGTGCGGTGGAAGGCATCGATACTTGGATCTTGGATGAGGCAATGTGTCAGCCAGGATCTACACAAGGGATCGTAATTAATGCACCAGATTGCCGACTTTCCCCAGTTGCGTGATCAGCACAAAAATCCGGTCTGCAAACGGTTGAACAAGGACATCGGTCTGCACCCCATCGACGTCCACAGAGGTTTGCGAGAAGTTGAGCATGACGATCTCGACAGCGAACGTTCAAATGGTGGGATAATGAAATCTACACTTGCATCACGTGTCCGCAATACTGCATACTTGAGACCGTGATCCCATATGCTCGGTGTGGAAGCGAAGAGCTCTCCTGTCAAGGGCAAGGTCAAGGACGATGGTAGGTGGCGTGCAAATTGGTGGGACTTCCATCCCCTGGTCGACGATATACACAGGTACGCAGCACACTCTCCAAGATCTTCTGTTTTAATCTCTCGACATTCCAACAGACCAGTCGCTTGGTCGACTTCATCCATCATATTCACCGCACACCCCTCGCAACCTCTACTTCTGGGTCGCCTCTTCCCATCATCAAAACAGTTCGTCGTTTCTCCGGAACCCATCCTTCGCGCTTCATCATCATACGAGCCCGCAAGTGTCATAAGCGTCTCCCCCAATGACCACTGGCTGTTTGCATTTTTTCCAGCTCGGGAAGGGGATGGTATCGGCTGTCTTTGGAAACGTGGCTCCCAAGTAGATAGCTGGATCGTTTGGGAGTGTTGGCCGTTCAGTCCAGGCGCTGGTATTGTCACCGCTGCCTGGGCTGGCATGGAACGCGAGGTATGCAGCTACCACGTAGTCCCGGACGTCATCAATGACAACAGGCATAGTGGGTAACATCCAGTGATGGCTTTTGTTCCCGTCTCCCGCCGCGTGGCCCACTCACACCTGTTTCTAATCCTACTTTGCTCCTCGTCACCCAATCACACGAACTCCACGTCTGTTACCTACGCACATATATTCCTTCCTTGAAAATCCTTTCCTGTTCTTTGAGTCAGCCGTCCTTCTTTACAGAAGGTCAAGCTAGGACCTCAATCCATGACGTCCCTTCCGGCCCCAAAGCATCTAGGTTATGCATCAAGGCCACTATTGAATTTCTATACACCGGCATGCTATACAATGGTATGTCCCTTCTTGGTACCAGTATCTTACTTGACTCGGTACACCTAGAACCATCACTTTTGGTGGCCATGAGATCTCAAAGATACCCCTCATCTGAGAGCTTGAAGCCAGCCGCACCCAACGATATCGACCTCGGGCTGCCCTTGGACTTACCACAAGATCCTATATCAGAGGAACAGCCGCCCCCATTGGATTGGGGTGCATTGGCGGAAGAGCTAACCATCGAGCTTTGTGAAGTAAAGCTCCGCTTTGACGGGTCTGCCATGGGTATGTCTGCGATTGCCGTCTAGTCAAGTTATCCTGACAGGTCACAACAGCCATTATGAGCGTTCCATTACCACCTCTTCATCATCCCTCGCCCCATCTTACTAACCTTGCATTTACCTGCACTTCGCCTCCAAAGCTTGATCCTAATAATTCTCCAAGAGCTTCCCCGAAGAAGGACAAACAACCAGGTCGTCCTATATCAGAGCCTTCAACGACGTTCCTTGTCGCCTCCTTCCTCGACTGTGATGACTGTCGGTTGCATTCTTGTTGACATCTGCTGCTGTTCTGATCTCTGATCTCCATCCGCAGATAGCTCTGTTCCCAAGTCCGAAATGGTCGCATATTCTATCACCAGAGTTGCACCTTCATCTTCAACCAAATTTACTTGGGTATTATCTGGATTTCTACTGGCAATGTACGTTACCTGATGTCTCAGACAGTCGATCCGTCAAGTCGCAGAGCGACCTTTCTCTCCCCGCGTCTTACTGTCGTTTTCACCAGGGCGGTCGCCTATCAATCAAAGGAAAGGGACTGTCGTCGCGATGCTCGCAGATATTGCCGGCTCGACATCTCGAGGAGGACATAAAGCAATGGAGGTTGCGGTTGGCTGTTTTGCTGTTCTCCAGCTGTACGTCGCGGAAATATTTTTATCCTGCTATCTGGCTCATCGAAGCATAGACCTGATCTGTCCGACGATCCAGATTGGGATCGTCCCTCTATAATGTCGCCAGTCAGTAGGGCAGGAATGGACTGTAAGCCACTTTATATCATGCGTATGAGATGCTCAATAATTTTAAAGGGCCCGTGAGCTTTGCCGTATCCGCAAATCGTGCACTGCTTTGTGCAGCGTCCATGACCCGGACTTCCATATATTCTCTACCGAAGCTGCATATCAGAGATGCGGAAATAAATAGTATGTGCACGAACTATGCCAATTGCACATACGTTAATACTGATGTGAACAGCAACTCGCTTGTCACCACTTTCTGTGACATTGGCATCTGCCCTGGTCTCACACAAATCTATCATTGATATTGCTCATATTCTTTCTATGCCCACGATGCCGATGGAAAGGGTCATCGATACGTTGTCGGGAATGTTGTTATCGTGGGATGTGAACGCTCGCGCCGGAAGTGCGAGTTCCTTTACACTAATGGAGGCTGTCGGAGCAGAGGTCGAGATATACAAGTACGGTTATTTCCTTTTTCGCACGCTTGATGCCCACTCATGAGAATCAGAGCCAGAGCACGTCAGTCAACGGATGATGACGAGAAGGAATTTCTTACATCGCTATGGAAAAATGCCCTTGATATTTGTTCCCTGGCATCCATCATCACAGCTTTCGAGGATTGCAAAGACACCGGAGGGTATGATCTCGGTACAGTCCATTCTTTTCCATATGTTCCGCACACAGCCTTACCCAAGTAGATGCTGTTTGGCAACTTCTCAATCTGTCCGAATGGGCGGTCCACTTCTTGGAGATCCTGATCAAAGAGTGTCTGACCCTCAGCAACTTGACGGATCTTCCACAAAAAGATGTCCAGATGAAGCCTGAACCTGTGGATGACGACCCCTTCCTGCGAGAAAGTGGGCCGATCAACGATTATTCATGCGACGCATTGCTGATGTGATTGATTTCAGGCTTATTTCGTGTTGCTCCTTCACCGTTTGATAAACCCGTTCTACTTCACCTCGCTCATCCGCTACTGCTAGCGAACCTCATCGACATGACTTCTCATGTAAACAAATTTTACCAGTATTTGATGTCACAGACCCCCAAGGCAGAAAGCGCCCAGATAGCGCGGGACATTTTACTCGATGCCGTTGATTGCTCGGGACTGAACCTAGAGGGTCTGGAGAGCGTGTTTAGAACCGCTTTGGGCGAAGTGAACTGCATCCCCGGTAAGTGGTTGTATTCACTTGATAGAATACCATGTCACGAGTATGCGCTGGGGCTAGGAGAAGATACACGACTATCGCTAGCAAAATGCCACCCTGTTGCTGCACAACGCGACTACCTCAAAGGATTGGTTCAAACACTATCTACTTCTTCGGCGATTAATAAGCCTCGTCTCTTTATCAAGCCATCTGATCTTGTCGATGGGTTTGTCAGCCTGTCCATCTCCGAACCGCCGCAGAAGGAGCAAGGAAGGGACATTGTGACCAAGGGCCTTTTGATGAAATGTGGAGTTTGGCTTACATGTCTCAGATGTGGCCACCATTCGGATGTCGGCGGAGAGGTAGGTGTTGATATTTCATTGGCGTGGAGATCTTGGGAGAGGACGTGGATGTCGGAATGTGTATGTGGAGGGGCATGGGCAAGTGGAAATATATGATCAATCTTGGATACCACAGTTGTATACATTTACCTCTGCCAGATGTCATAAGTACTGATGGATATGTTATACTGATTACACCTGAACGCCTCCGGATGGTCGTAGTGAGCGGCTCTTCTCACTAAACCGCGGTCGAGAATTAAGCATACAATTGCAACCACTACTACCATGAAAGATTCGTGGGCTTGTTAAGGGCGTCCAACGGGTAGGCATAAGTTGCTTAACATGCATACTAAGTACGCGAGCAAGTAAATCATGGCACTGACTGGGAGAATCCTTATGTCGAGTTTTCTTCAGGCAATTCCATCCAAAATATGTTCCTGCTTTGAGAGGTCATCCTGACTCATCGAGTTGCTTGAGTCTTTCCATGTGTCCGCTGCTAGGAAGCCACCTTGGGGGAAGAAAATGCTTGCACTCTTACTTATTAGAATATAACATAAGAACCCACTGTTCTATGTCACGTTGGAAGGTGATTGCTTGCATGCCGTACAGAGTCCTGGCAGATACCAGCTGGTGAACGCTTGAACCCTTATGCAATAGGCTGTGCTCATTCAACTGCTGCCTTGCGCATAAAGGTTCACCAAGCACGGTGCACAACGAAGACAGATCCATTGGTAGAAGTGCCATGACAGAGTTCACGGACCTCATCTGGACTTGAAGCCAGTACTAGGTCTGAAACTTTATGACATGTGAATGGACGGCATCCGCAGATTAGGAATACCTTGTGAAGATCTTCGTGTGCACACTCGCCTCTGAGGCCACTCATAAGTCTTTTGTCAGTTCGCAGCATGGCAAGAGTCATCGTCTGCTTACTAAGCAGGTATTGCCTTGAAAGCTTGAGCCTGGACAACTTGAAGTACTGTGCCAGCTGCGACGGTGTAACATGCCAAGAGTAACATTGCCCCAGTTACCCTTGTCTGGTCTATTCGCAGTGTACAAGCCCTCTGGTCCAACATCCATGTCGGTCCTCGAGGACATCAAAAAACTCATCTGCAGCTCCCCTCTTTTCGTGGAGGCAGAGAAATTGGAAAAAGGCAAGTCTGCTGGTAAACGGAGAAGAACGAGAAACGTGATCAAGATCGGCCAAGGCGGAACACTTGATCCCCTTGCAGATGGCGTACTGGGTACGTCGATTAGACTGTCTTCTTGAAGCATGGCCAAGCAATGCGCTACGTAGTGGTCGGTGTTGGGAAGGCCACCAAGCGGTTGAACGAGTTCCTGGACTGTGTTAAGGTATCTCAATCGATTCTGTTTGTCTTCGAGGTACCACGGTGACCCTAGGAATATCGGACAACAGCACTGCTTGGTTGCGAAACAGACACCTATGATAGCGAAGGTGCTCGGGTACGAATTGCACCATGGCGTCATGTTACCAAGGAAGCAGTGGAGTCCATGCTGGACAAGTTTAGAGGTAACATATACCAGACTCCCCCTATGTCTGTGAATATCCGCTGCCTTTACTTCTATGTGCTTACTACCGTCCCCAGTTTCTCTGCGCTCAAGATGGACGGAAAGCCCCTTTACGAATATGCTCGGAAAGGCATCCCGTTACCTCGTCCCATTGAGCAAAGGAAAGTCACCGTTCATTCTTTAGAGATGGTAGAGTGGTTGGGAAGCAACCACGTCTATCGCTGGCCTGACAAGGAGTTCACCACTGAAGAGAAGATCGCCATGGAAAAGGCTCTGAGTTCTGTTGAGAAGGCACCGCTCATCAACGATACGCCCGACATAACTACTGATCAACTACCAATGGCGTTTGTTCTCAGCATGAAGGTATCCGGTGGCACTTACGTCCGCTCGATAGTTCATGATTTAGGGAACGCACTGGGCTCCGCTGCCCATGTCACCACTCTCACGCGGTCACGACAAGGACGATTTGCACTGGACCCTCAAGAGGAGCATGATAAAAGCTGTGTGCCATGGGGTGTGTTCGAGAGAGCCAAGGAAGATGTCGGCGAATGTGACGAAGATGGTTATTTTGAATGGGAGAGGGAAATTCTTGATCGACTTGAAATAGTCGAAGGCAAAGAACAGAGGTGATATCCTCCTTCTACTAGGATAACATGGTCCAAATCAGGCGTCGTTGGTGAAGTCTCGTTGACTGCAGAGGCACTATCCTTTTCTGAGCAGCAATTCAAGATTCAAGACTTATCGTGGTCACTGGTGGGTGGCGGATGACAGTGTAATAGTGTGACGCTCACTTGGATGGGAAATTCTTGTGGAGACACAATACAGTCTTCTCCGGGCAAATGAAGATCAAGGTTCATTGACCCCAAGACCTCAGCATGCAAGAACCATTCGATCCAATTCACGAGGGAGACCTGAGCTGATTAAACATATGCTAAACTGATGGTCTCGGCATCCAACGGGAAAAGGGACTTTCTGCGCACTGTCCTAGCAAGCTCAAATCGGCTTCTTCTGCTTGGGAGGGCTATCCATAGGCATTGCGACTTCGAATCTTAGGTCGTATTGGTGTCATGAGCTGATAAGGGTCATTCCTCTCAAGCTGCGATGGATCACTTTCCTTGTGGGGACCTTTCTGGTGCAAAACTGCCAAGTGGGGTCTAGCCTGCCGCATCCAGGGTTGGAATGGAACCTGAGATGTCGAGTTCTGTTGCGACAAATCCCGAGTCCACGGAACACTCTGATCAAGTGACAGCAGAGCAAGGGCTATTATTGCGTGATTTTCAGGGAAATATCGGGTCCAAAGTGTATAACGCGAGTTGACACTGTCGGCGCTCAACGACAACGCTGCTGCCAAGGTGCCTTGCGACTTTGGATGTCGGATAGAGAATCCGACTGGCCCCATGGGGTACTACTGTTGCATATGCATACGTACAAACCCATATAAAGGAAAACAAATTGACCAGTTAATCGCTATACCCAGGGTCAGTTTACCACCTGTACCACCTGCTCCAGACCGTCTTCTCTGAGCGATACAAACGTCGACCATCGACCCACAGCCATGTCCTCGTCGGCTTTGGGGCAGTCTATGGTCAGCGTGAGCTGCTCGCTGTCTGGTGCTCCAACATCACGGCGATGGACTCTCAGGACAATTGCTGCAGGTGGGAGGACATTCAAGACTGCGCTGTTCAACCCTTCATAATGCACGCTATTTATACAGGAATCCGTTTCTTTCACTGCTCTACATCCCGTAGAAACGACACACACCCGAAGAAAGATGCTGGTATATCCTGCTACTTTATCCAACCACTTTGACAGTTGATGGTCCCTATACAGGTATACCATATTCATCACTTGCTGTGGGAGCACCCCGAGAAACACACGCAAACGAGCGTCGCGTGTCGCTCACTCCGCAAAACGTAGCTTTGTTGAAGAAGAAGGGTTTTTCCAGCGTGTTTGTTGAACGAGATGCTGGAGCCAGTGCAAGGTTTCTAGACGAAGAGTATGCTAAAGCTGGAGCCACGCTGGTCTCCAAAGATGAACTCTTTTCAAAGACGGACATTCTATTGAAAGTGCGACCCCCATTACAGGATGACGAAATTACCCGCTTGAAGGAAGGCAGTACGATTATCTCGTTCCTATACCCATCCCAGAACAAGTCACTAGTGGAGGCACTTGCTTCCCGGAAACTCAATGCTTTTGCAATGGACATGATTCCTCGTATTTCGCGCGCCCAGGAATTCGATGCGCTAAGGTAAATCGACATGTATTTACATGTCCGTCATACACCGACATTTCTTTAGTTCCATGGCTAACATCGCTGGATACAAGGCTGTCCTAGAGGCGGCCAACCACTTCGGTCGATATTTAACAGGTCAGGTCACGGCTGCCGGGTGAGTCGCCTGCCATTGCATGACTTGGTGATCGTTGTTAATATTGATTTTTCAGTAAGGTGTGTATTATGTAAACGCCGGGATACATATGTCCCTTGTCTCATGCTTCTTAGGCTCTTCCAGGCAAGGTTCTGGTTATTGGTGCTGGTGTTGCAGGCCTTAGCGCTATCGCTACGGTTTGTCCTCTTCACCCTTACCATATAACGACATTGAAAGGCGTCTAAAAGGCTCGTCGTCTCGGTGCTATAGTTCGAGGATTTGATACCCGACCAGCAGCTCGTGAACAGGTCCAGTCTCTTGGCGCGGAGGTTCTTGAAGTAGACATTAAAGAAGATGGAAGCGGGGCAGGCGGATATGCAAAGGAAATGTCCAAGGAGTTTATAGACGCTGAAATGGCCTTATTCATGGCACAGTGCAAAGACGTTGATATTATCGTTACAACGGTGCGTATCTGGATAGTTGACGATAGTTGACCATGGTTACTTGTCCGCTGACTTGGTCTCAGGCCTTGATTCCGGGCAGACCTGCACCCAAGTTGATCACGAATGAGGTTTGTTATCTTTAATCACGTGACGGACACTAGAATACAAGGCTTTGCAGATGCTCGCGGTCATGAAGCAAGGATCGGTCATTGTTGATGTGAGCTGTCCGTCCAAGTAGTCTCTCCACAGCTGATTGTATCATTAGTTGGCAGCTGAAACGGGCGGTAATTGTGCGGCTACTAAACCTGGTGAACTTGTTGTCAAGGATGGGGTGACTGTCATCGGTGAGGAGTTTCGTATTCGAGATATCTCCGTCTTACGTGCACACTATAGGCTATACAGATCTTCCCTCACGTTTGCCAACACAATCATCCACTTTCTATTCGAACAACGTCACGAAGTTCCTGCTGTCAATAGGGGAGAAAGGCCATTTCGGTATTGACCTTAACGACGAGGTTGTCAGGGGTTCGATTGTGGTCCACAAGGGTCAAATCTTGCCGCCTGCTCCCCGTCCTGCGCCCCCTCCGGCTCCTGCCCCTACGGCAGTAAAAGTGGAAAAGGCAAAAACGGTGGCTATCACACCCTGGCAAAAGGCTAGTCGGGAAGTGGCCACGGTGACGGCAGGAATGGGTTCCGCTGTTGCACTGGGCAAAGTTACAAGCGCTGCATTCATGAGTAACTTCTTCACATTTGGCCTAGCTGGCTTGGTGGGATACCGTATTATTTGGGGTGTTGCTCCTGCCTTGCATTCACCTTTGATGTCCGTTACAAACGCAATATCAGGTGAGTTATTCAAGTCTTCCATAGAAGCCGCTGGCATTGATTAGTGTCCAGGAATGGTTGGCGTCGGTGGTTTGTTCGTCATGGGTGGGGGCTATACACCAGAGACGATTCCACAGGTGCTGGGTGCGCTGTCTGTGCTCCTTGCAAGCATTAATGTTGCCGGAGGCTTCGTTATCACGAAGCGTATGTTGGACCTTTTCAAGAGTATGTGGTCGCTCAGAAATGAAGGGCTACTCGCCTGAACGATTCACAGGGCCGACTGACCCTCCTGAATACTCGTGGCTGTATGGCGTTCCCGCTGTGGTGTTCACGGGAGCTTTCTTGGCTGCAGCAAATACGGGTATGGCTGGTCTTGTACAAGCAGGCTACTTGACTAGCAGTATGTTGTGCATTGGTAATTATTACCCTTATCGGTTGCACGTCATTGTGCTGAGAATCTGTTCGGAAAGGCTCCCTTGCCGGTCTGTCATCCCAAGTCACTGCACGCCAGGGTAATGCACTCGGTATTCTCGGTGTTCTATCCGGTATTTTGGCATCCCTGTTGGCAGTAGGATTCCCACCTGCCCTACTCGCACAGTTCGTCGGAGTTGCCACCATAGGTGGTACAATTGGAGGTGTCATTGGACGACGCATCACTGCAACCGAGCTCCCACAAATGGTCGCAGCTTTGCACTCAGTCGTCGGTCTTGCCGCGGTCTTTACCTCTATTGCAAGTGTTCTGGCAGATCCTTCGCATGTGTCCACACTTCACCAGGTGTCTGCTTACCTCGGCGTCGTCATTGGTGGCATCACTTTCACAGGCTCTATCATTGCGTTCTTGAAATTGGCCGGAAAGATGGGCTCAAGACCACTGATGTTACCTGGAAGACACTTGATTAACGCCAGTCTACTTGGTGCCAATGCATTCACTATGGCGGCTTTCTTGAAAGCAGGACCAATGGTACCACTCGTTGCTGCTGGTTATCTCGGGGCTAGCACGGTCCTGAGCTTCCTTAAAGGTTACACCACGACGGCTGCCATCGGAGGCGCTGACATGCGTTTGTTTCTTTTCTGATCTAAGCGTCTTTTATGCTGAGACCCATTTCGCCAGCGGTCGTCATCACTGTATTGAATGCATACTCTGGTTTTGCGCTGGTGGCTGAAGGTACGTAAAATCGACATCTTATCGTGCTATTGGTGACCTGGGCTAGGCTTTATGCTGGACAACCCACTCCTTACCACCATTGGCTCACTCATTGGTGTCAGCGGTTCCATCCTTTCATACATCATGGTATGCCTTCTAATGCACATTGAGCCAGTGAAGCTTACCGTATTCCTTAGTGTGTTGCGATGAACAGATCACTGACCAACGTCCTGTTCGGCGGCATTGGCACGATGGCGCCTTCAGAGGCAACGAAGATCGAGGGAACTGTCACCAACACAAACGTAGACGACACCGTGGAGGCACTCACGAACGCCGATAGTGTCATTTTGGTCAGTGGAACACCGAAGCTATTTTTGCAACAAGCTCTAACTTCAAATATTATAGGTCGTTGGATACGGCATGGCCGTGGCCAAAGCCCAGTACGCCATCTCTGAAATATGCTCCATGCTGCGCGCCAAGGGCGTCAAGGTTCGTTTTGCCATTCACCCTGTTGCGGGTCGGATGCCTGGTCAATGCAACGTTTTACTTGCGGAGGCATCGGTTCCGTATGATAGTGAGAGCATCCCCTCATTGCAAGCGTTAGTCGTGCTCACCCTCTCGATGCATAGTTGTTTTGGAAATGGATGAGATTAATGACGACTTTGGTGATACTGACGTTACGCTCGTCATTGGCGCGAACGATACCGTGAACCCGATTTCCCTTGAGCCTGGTTCACCAATTGCAGGCATGCCCGTTCTCCATGCGTGGAAGAGCAAGCATGTCATCGTGATGAAGAGAGGGATGTCGAGTGGTTATGGTTTGTCTCTTTGCTTTACCACAGGCTCTTGGAAGTTGACCGGTGGTGAACAGCTGATGTGCCGAACCCGATGTTCTACATGCCTAATACCAGGATGTTGTTCGGCGATGCGAAAGATACCTGTGAAGGTTTGTGCCCTGCTGTCCCCGGTAGACGTTGACTCACCAGGTACCATTAGCTATCAAGCGGGGACTTGAAGGACGAGGCTGAAAATTATTACCTTCCCACCCAGATTGTGATATAAAGGCGCAGATTTACTACATCCCAACGGTTTGGTCAAGGGTGTTCACAAGTTGCCCCTAATATAAACAGCATTGTATTTGATACTTTCGCTAGTCGAACATTCCAAGCTTTGTCCGAGGGGACTATGGTGGCGCGAAGGTGGATGTAATTGTAACGTAGAGAAGCGTCCGCGCAAATACTCGGGAAGTCAGTGTGCAAGAATAAGTAGGGTAACGAAGTGTCATCATTAATCGATGGGGGTATACAAAGCGTCCGAACGTAGGGTCCTGTCGGGATGACAGCGGTTATCCCTCCTGTCAGACTTCGTAAGACTGCCACGTACCATTTACTCCCACCTGCAATCGTGGTTATTTTCATTGGCTGATACCATGCAGCCATAAAGCGTCTATGTCTTGACGACGGTGTAGCCAAGCCATGAAGGGGGGCTACTGCGGTTCGGCTGATTGTACAGCCAGGTGGCAATAAGAACGACGACAGAACCGAGAATGAAAGTAAACGTGATCTGAAAGTCGAAAAGGGCCATAGAAGCCAGAAAAGATAAGACGATGCTCAGACTCGTGGCAAAACCCTTTAAAATGTTGTCCGAATACTTGATGACCATCGCAGTCACCAGCCCACCGAGCACCTGGATCGCGACAGTGGCCCAGGCCCAGGAACCGAAGTTTTGAAACAAAGAAGCGATCAAGCCAGAGTCGGGATGTCGCGCAAGAACAATGGGGACGAGTGCAGGAAGTAGAGAGAAGGCAGAAAGCTGAACGTTCCGTATCCAGAGGTCAGACTGAGAATTCTTGAGGACCATCTCGAAGTAGACACCTGCAAGACCAGACGTAAAGCAGGCTGCGACCACCGCGAGGAAGCCTTTGAGGGCATTCATGGACGTATTCTGGAAAAGATGAAAAGAGGCCGCCTTGGCGGTATCGCTTGCGCCGGTTTGGATCTGGACGATGCCAACGCCTATAGCGAGAAAGAAGAGCGCCATCCACTGACTAGTGCTGAGTTGTTTTCGTAGAAGCAGCACGGAGAAAGCGGCCGTCGTAAGAATCTTCATTTGATAACTAACTTGGAAGGTCGCTGCTTCCAAATTGGTCGCTGCCACATACTGCAAATTGTTCTGAATGACTGGAATGTGTGATTAACGATGGGCTACAACTCTTCGGTGGTGAGGAGGACGCACCATAAAGAATGGCTGGTATTGATAACTTCCAGCAATCTGGACTGAACACCTCCCTTGCTAACTTACGTATGCGAAGAAGGAGCCTGGAGGAGTGCCAGAAACGACCCGACGTGAGACCAGGTTGAGGCAAGTCTGACGCGTAGGGTGGTGAGCGGTCGATGCGGGAAAAGGCAATCACGAGTGATATGGCACCCTTGAGCAGTTCGTTGAGCAAGACTGCAGTGGGTGCCGAGTACGACTGAGACGGCGGAATATGTACACGGGAGTAGTGCATTACGATCGTCAAGAGGGAATTTTGGACTGCGAGCGTGACGAGACTGCGGGAGTTGGACGTGGTCAATGAGGGACCAGGGGCAGATACCGACGACGCGCGGTGTCGAACACTCACGAGATGTACTTCAACGGGACCCCGCAGAGGGTGGGGAGGACGGGGGAAGCATCTGTAGCCCACAGAGCACGTTCCTCGTAGTCGAGGTCTTCATCGGTGGCCTTTGCGACGAAGACGAGTGAATCCTTGACGGGCTGCTGCTGCGACTGAGACATTAGGAAATATTAGAGCGAGTGAGAAGGGTTATTTGAGTCGGCACAGCGGTGTGAGCACAAACACGAGCTCATCCACTCCGCAGCTGTTCTCGATTTGCAAAGAAAAAGAAAAAAAAAAAAAAAGAGAAACAGAGGGGAGTTGGTCGTCGTCCGCAGCAGAAGTCAATTCCGTGAACAGCTGTCACGCTATTTCTAGTATCAACTAATGCCAAGCAGATCCGTCATACAGCCAGTTGTCGTCCCATGATTCCCTGCGACTTGCACAGCGAGTTTTAGATTAACCACAGCTTGCATCGACACACTTATTGCATTTCCCTGCCACAAGACGAAAATGTCCATACAAATCAAAACCCAGTTGCATAGCAGTCGTTTCACCCGTTCGAATCATTAAATATCGATCATCCATCAGAAGTGGATGTACAGATCTCCCCTTCGCCATTCGTCGCGCTATCGTCATCCGCAGCCATACTCCCGAGGTCTGTGCAAGTTTGATCCAAGGGTGTAGGAGGCAGCGGTCGCTCCCGAGGTGGCTGGTTCTCTACTTCCTTACTCGTCTTGTGTGGCAATGTCCCAGCCAAGAGACCCCGGCTTCCTTCTGGTAGTTCCTCTTCACTAGTGCGGAAGGGGGTGCTGACAATCGACGCCGCTGACAAACTGGTTGGGGCTGCAGGATCAACTACCATTTCGTTCGTGATGTCAGAGCTAGACACTGGTTGATTTTGGCTATACGCGGACACAGTGTTCGTGGCCCCTTGGATGACTTCCATTGCATCATCGGTTTCCAAGGCAGGTCGAGATAACGATGAAACCAGTGAGGAAAGGTCTGGTATTGGTGTCTGAACCGATCTCTCTTGCCCACGCTGAGTCTTTGACCTTTCAAGACCACGTTCCTGTTGGGAGTCGTGTTCGTCCGTGCACTGGCTGCGACTTGGCGATGGAGTGGACTCTCGCGGATAGGGACTAGGTGTGTAATATGTAGCCTTGGTTAGAGCGCGCCCAATTGTTGCATTGGTTTGCGGATCTGAGGACACGAAGCTGGCCGCGCTTCGTCGAACTTGCACCGCTGCACCCCTTATAACACGGGTGAGGCTCCTGACACTGCTCCAGGATACGAATTTCTGCGCCTGGTCCGGGCCAGTTGGGGTGTCGATGGCCAATCCGATCTCTGATCCCAGTTGTGAATAGTCAGACGAATTGGGTTGCAACGACATTGAGACCGTGGAGAGCCTTGACATTATCGGAGTGGCCGTACCCGGAGGAGGCTGTGTGGGAGGCGCGCTGCTTGACGCACAATTTCCGGCCCCTGTGAATGGGTACTGATCTTGCTCCGTGTGTTTGTTGACTTCCTGACCACTAGTCGCGTTTGCATTGTCCAACATTCCCTGCGAGGTAAATCGTCCCAATGTCGCAGGCGGGGTAAGTCTGGGAATCCCAGATTGACAATTCGTCTGAGTCCACCGATCGCCATTGTAAATCCGCTGAGGAAGCGTCTGGTTTTGTTTCCTTGAAAGCGCCGATAGCGGGATTTCGAGGTCGCTGTCTCCCAGCGTACGCTCCCTGTCCCGCACGGTTGGCAACGAGGGAATGGGCCTTCGCCATCGCCATCGTGGTCGCTTGCAGCTGCCAAGCCTAATAGCGGCCCAAATGATTAGGAACACGACGCCGCCAGTCACAAACAGGGTGAGCAAAATCCTCTCAGGTGGCGTCTGCTGAGTTTGAGCGGTGGGCTTTGCGGTGCCCGTGGGACTCGCTTGTGGTGGCATAATCAAGTTTGATGCGAGAGGATGGGGAATGTTGGTCATGTTCAGGATTTTCAATGGAGAGTGGGTGATCGCAACATCGGCAGTGGGTTCATTAACCGGTGACACAGTCGTGGAGGGGAGATCCTGTATTGCGGGTGTCGTCTCATCTGATGGAGATGGATACCAAGTCTCGTAACTTTGGGCGTCGAGATCAGTCGTTTCTTGCCCTTCGTCCTCGCGACGATGATTGGTATCCCTGGGATGATGGACTGAAGGTGGTTCGTATCCATGTTTGGAGTCGTAGCGATTTGTCACCAAGGTGGACATGAGATCCCCGCCGTGGGTTCGCCTTTCAGACATGGTGCGTCGAGTGTAACCTGGATGTTTCATCGGTGGTGGCTGGTCAACGGAAACGCGACTGGGTCAGGTGACTGAAATCACCAAGCACGGAACAAACAAATATGGACCGACTCGAGTCCTCTCAGTGAAGTGACTGCACGCAGCAAATCGACTGCTAGAGACAACGAGTGATAGACCACAACGCCCTTTGATTGAGTTCAGCCGTTCTGTTCGCTGCCACTGATTAGTCGTCAACTCTGAAGGCCTGACGCGTCAATAGCCACTATTGGCCATTTCTGTGTTGGCGCGTTTCGTTGTTGCGACATTAAATTTTCCTCTGTTGACGCGTCCAAGGCGTCGTGGAAGTGGGAGGGAAGATGGACCCGCTCGACGACCACAGGCACGTCATCCCCATGTCAATATTCACCCGCGGAGAAACTCAGGATCCCTTATTCGCACCTTGCAGTGACCCAGAACAATCCCAACCAACACAGCTTATCGAGTACGCACTCGCAGCACCGTCAGAGCATGTGGAAGAGCAGACCCATTTCGTGCACGACAAACAGCAATCGAACGACCACATCACAGGAGATTTTTCCGCAGACTCTATAGTTCCTCCACGCCGAGAGACCGTGACTCGCTATCACCTTTGCGATCCGCCAGTCTCGACGGACCAGAACAAGAATGGTAAACGTGGTCCATCTGAATGGGGATCTCAGAAAGAGGACACAGGCAGCAAAGATAACAAAGACCACCAATGCAATACAAACCCGGTCGGGGCTAGAGCTGCACCTCACGACGCGTCAAAGACCGGTTTGTCCGTCAAAGTAACCAATCCCGATGTATTCAATCTCTCCGTTCCTTTCACGGCATCCGGCACAGGAAAGGTAAACGGTGAGCCACTCCAGGAGTATGCTGTCACCCCCGCCTTTTGGCAATTTACATTTTAGTCCGCAGGTAAAAGAGCAGTGTCCTTTGAATCCCCCACTTTAAAACCTACCAAGCCACAGTCTCTCGCCCACCCTACCAAGTCGATGCCCCCCATCCCAAACAGGTATCGTCGCTCGCCTTCACCGGCATCACAGGACTCCTTCGGTGGCCCCGTCTCCCAAGACCCGGAGGCGCAATATCTGGCGACAACAAAGGAATTCTATGTACCACTCTCAGCCCTCGGTGGGTCACCCACTCAGGAAGTCATCCATGACGATGTCGATCATGAACCACCGTTATCGGACGCAAGCGAGGATCACGCTTTCCTCGCTGCCGCCATGGCTGACTACGAGACTCGAAAGACAGGCAGACCTGTCAGCTCAGGCGCCACCGGCAAGGTTCTCGTTGCAGCCACTCCCAGTGAATCTGCAGGTTCATCCAGTGGGACGTATTCTCACCGAAACAAGGATCAGTTCCTCAAGAAAGGTGCCGCTGAGCAAGACAGCCAGGAGTCAACGCAGCCATTCGATTTTGATCAAACCGCGTCGTCCCTTGACCGGATGTTGGACAAAGAAGCCGAAGCGCGTACTATGAAGTCAGCCCCAGAACTTCTGCCGACTCAGCCTACCGCATCGGGCTCCGCACCAGACAATACCTCCCTGAGGGTCGAGCCACCCACTTTTAGGGCCCCTGATGAACAGAGCAATCAACGGCAACGTTCTCAGACACCCCAGTGGATCTCACCTACTCCCGACGCAGTTGTTGCCTCGAGCAATCCTAGGAGCTTACTTCGACTGGTAAATCCAATGAACAAGTACAGGATTGCTAAGCTGCGCCGGATGCACGGTGACGTTGCGCCTCCTTCCTATGTCGGTAACTCTGCTATTGCAGAGACGCAGCCGTCTGGCCTTGAACAAACTCAGCCTTCTACCCAAGCGCAACTTGATCCAAGCTGCGCGAATAATACTGGCCGTCAGTCGAAAGAACATCGGGTGAATACTGATAAGGAGGTTGACCCCATGGACGTGATTCCCGACTCTGAACCTCTCCGGGTCGGACATGGCGCACCCAGCAGCGCCGATGACCAAAGGGAGAGACGTGCTTCTCTTCCACAGAACCTCACAATCGATCATCATCCGTCTTGCAACGTCGCTCTTGATTCTTCCAAAGTTGGGGAACCATCTAGCGAAGATAACGATGATGCAGATGTTCCTTTGTCAAGTAAACTGTCTGCGAAGGCGGCTGGAAAAGCCCCAGCGATGCAGGTCAAAGCGCAAACCCGAAGTTCGCGGAAACCCAAGTCTGCCCCTGTAGTCACTAATACCACGCGAACAGTATGTCACCCCTGCCTTTTTTTTTTCTTCCAATGCTTAATCACGTTAGGCCCCCCAAATAGCCGAGGATCGAGCAAAAGCTCCGAAAGGGAAGGTTCCGACTCGGAGGAAGGGTAATTCGAAGAAAGAGTCCGTGGTTCCATCGTCGGTTCCTCAACAGGATCTTCCAGACATTGGCTCGTCACTTGAACACCCCCCGACCACTTCGTCTCGCGCACCGGCATCGAAGAAGCAAAGAGTTAGACAACCTCCAGCAACGTCCCGGGTACGGCCTGCATCCACTGGTAACAAAGTCGCAAAAAGGAAGTGGCTGAGTTCTGATACTGAGAGCACGGACGGTCAGGTGTCAGAAGACGACATCGCCACGTCGCCGGAGATTGTCAAGGAGGAGGAGGAAGAGGAAGAGGAGAAAGAGCAGCGGACCGAGGCAGCCTGTGATTACGATGTTGATGTCGTTCCGCCTGCTGCTGGTCCTAAGGCTGGCCCGGCACCCAAACGTAGGCGCTTGGAGGATACGAAGCCCGGCGGTGTATCAAGCAGGTCGACCTCCACGCACAGAAACTCCTCAACTCCGGTCCCTGCTACACGCTCCGTAAAGCGGCTGCGTTCAGGCATGTCAACGATCCGTGGTTCAGCTGAGCCTGCTACAAGGGTATTTGCGTTATGGAAGCAGGATGGGCACTTTTATTCCGGAACCGTCCACTCCACGATCACTGGGCGGGGAAATCCGAAGTACCTGGTCAAGTTTGATGACGGGACAGACGATGAAATCGAGCTTAAAAATCTGCGGCGTTGCGAACTTATGATTGGAGACAATGTTATCCTCATGTCGAATGGTTCTAGAGCGAAAGTTTCCGACACCAGTAAAGTGGAGTCGCGCGGTGTCTTCGAAGTGAAGGTTGATGACGGAGAGTCCGTTGTGACTTCCGAGATGGAATTCCGCGATATCCGGATTGCAAGCCGGACGCTGCATGCTCAGTGGAAGGACCGTGTCATGGACTCGGGAGCTATCGTTCCCGTGGTTAAACCAAGGTTGTTGGCCGACATCGCAACGCCGTCCAAGCAATCACTTGCGAGTCTCTCTGGGAGAAATCGCGAGCTTGGCAAGACGGGATTCGTGGTCACACTTAGCGTGAAGAATATGGATCCTGACCGGACCAAAGATGACACAATGGCGGCTATCAAGCAGTATGGTGGACAGATAGTTGATGATTGGTCGAGCGTATTTACAATGGAAGGGCATCACAATCAATCCAGCAAACGTTGGACAGCGACTCCAGAGGACTTCCGCTTGAGGGAAGATGTCAATCTGGACCGGGTCTTCCTGTTGTCCGATGATGCCAACCAAAAGCCAAAGTTTCTGATCGCTCTTGCGCTTGGCATTCCGTGTCTTTCTTTTGAGTGGCTCACCCAGTCATCCAAGCCGTCACAGGTAAGTCCCACATAAATTGATTAAATGACAAGTATTGACTGCATTAAAGGACTGGCAGCCTCATTTACTTCCAGCCGGATATTCTGATGCGTTGGGGGCTCGAATCTCCCAGATGATTGACCTTGATTGGGGTAACTGCTCCGAGTATCTGCAGGACATTCTGTCAAATCGGGTGGCGCCGAAGTTATTTGCCAATAAGACTTTCCTATGTATTGACGTTGACTTCGTTCCGCCACGGGGCAGGAAGGTAACTCGGTTTTGATCTTATCAGGAGGACACGCACTGATTTCGCGACGATAGAATGCGTCGAACATAGACCGTGGCAGAGAGGCTTCGCGCGCTGTTCCTTGGATTATTTTGTGCATGGGGGCATCCAGAGTGGAGGCTGTTACGGATATCAAACTGGTACCTTCCAAGGAGCTGCAAAAGTTTGACTACATCATCGTCAAGGATCCTGCAGGCATGGAGGATTCAGAAGAAATGACGGTGGCGAGTGTAAATTGGGTCAAGGAGTGTCTTATTTCTTCTCGGATCGTTCCAAGGGACTGGACTCAGTCCTAATTCTCGACTTGTAGTATTTGGTTACCTGTTTTCGTTTGGTTAATTGCTATTACAATCTGCTAATTGTGGTCTATCTCGCTGCTGTGTTTTATTCATTTCTTTGATTCGATACACGTTTTTGCATACACAAGGAAATTCACACGTGTTCATATTCATTGTGGGTTTCAAGTCTGCCTCCAACCAACCGTGACATTCCAGCATGTCAGACAGCGAGCCAGAGTACGAAGTCGGTCAGTTGTTTCAGGTATCCTCTGCTCGTTCATTTCTTCTTACAAACAACAGAGTCTGTTACTCGCGCCCGCGTACACGACAAGAGGGGTAAGAAACTGATATGGGTACGAATTTACAGTATTTCATTTATTTTCGTTCTGAAAGCAGTCTTTCATGCCACCTGTAGAAGTACTACGTGAAGGTAGACACTCTACTTGTTCTGCGCGCTGTGTTTGCAACTGACAGTGACCATCGTCAAGTGGAAGGGCTACGACTGGGATGAGTGCACGTATGTGACATTCCTTGACAACTTAGATCCTGACTGATAGAGCGTTCTCTAGCTGGGAGCCAGTAGAGCACTTCACAAAAGAAGCAAAAAAAATTATCGATACCTTCTGGGATCGCGTGGACACAGGAGGGAGGGATGTCCATGATGCCACCCTCTTCAAGAAAGGTGATGAGGTGATTATATCCGGCCCACCAGGTATGGTTTATGGGAACGCATTCTAATATCTGCTGTCTGACTTAAAAGCGAAGGCAAGAAGACGCTCAAACGAAAACAAAGTGCAGCTATGATTCAACATTCGACACCAACCCAGAAGACCGATGTTCCAACCCTAGATGCCACCATTTCCATCTCGCCACCACGTACAACGCCTCGCAAGCGTCGAAAGGTGCAAAAACCCTACGATGACATACTGGAAGCAGTACAGCCTAAATCTCAGGTTCGAGCACCACGCATCAAACGCAGAATCCACACGACGACACAGAAAGGCGTGGGGAGGGCTAACCGCAGACGAGCATCTTCCCCTGGGCCACGCAGAATGATCTCTAGACGCTTGCCATCAGTGACGGATTCAGAGCTCGATGCTGAAGGTGAAATTGATCCAGATATCGAGATCGATTCTCGCGAGGTTGAGGATGCACTTATGCAGTCCAGTGTGGAGGATGGAGATGAGCGTTCAAGAAAGCAGGAATCTGTCGCAAAGAATGGCTCTGGGACCAGGGATATCGCGGCTTTTGATGATCTCGAACATTTTCATGGCGGTCAGCCAATCGAGATTGAACAAACGAATTCAGAAGATGTGGAAGTAACGTGTATGGCGTCGGCGCCAGAAGCCGAACATTCACCTACTCAGAAACGTGGATCGCCTACACCCAGCTCTCCTGATCCGCTATTCGACTCTCCCCCTCGTTCCAAGGCTACCACCCGTGAGCGGTCCGAAGATTCTTCTGTGCCATTCCATCGTGCCCGAGCGGCCAATCCTCTAGTCAAAATTATGGAAGCCCCTGTGCCTCAGACATCGGGAACAGCTATAACTGCCAAAGCACGTTTGATGTCCATGCCTACGGCGAGCACGTCGGGTGCTGTTCCAGTCCGTGCGACTGCTAAAAGAGGGAGAGGTGGAAAGCCAGGACCTGGACGCTTATCCGCCAACTTATTGACTAAGAATCGAAGTTCTCTTCTAACTGCAACCAAAGGGAGACTGTCAACTGTCAAAGGCACATTTGCACCCATCAATGCCACCCGTGATCAACCTGAAGAAATTGAGGAGGTGCCGTCTGCATGGGAGACCGGGGAATCTGGATTGGCCATTACCTCTTGGAGTGACGGTGATGCAGTAGGAGAGACGGATGGGAACCATGTATTGAGGGCGTCTGCTGATCCAAAGCCTTCTGGCATGGAACTCCTGAAACTTGCCGGAGTGGAAAATGATGGTACGCTGCCGGATTTCGACGAGGACGTGCCCCAAGAAAAGTCAACTGAGGACCCTCAAGGTCAGCCAAAGGTGGAGACTAAGCAGGACGAACCGACACAATCAAACGACATCACCGAAGATCAGGATGCACATACTTCTTCCGGTCTTTTCGCGACTACAACCACAGCCGCTGTTTCAGCTACCCAGTCTGACCTAGCAACCACTGTTGCAAGTCCGGCGGCGACCACTGCTGAAGATAATTTGAAGCGAAAGTATGGCTATTTCGTGTGTATTTACAAGTGCTAATCATATCTCCGCAGCCTTGCATTAGCCACAGAGCAATTATTCCCTTCAGCTTCGCCTCAAAAGTTATCGCGCTCGCTTTTCAGTGAGGCTCCAACTTCCTTTACGTCGACTATATTTGGACCACTGTCAGTAATTATGCATGTACTCCTTGAAAATTCGTCCTGACTCGCCTGTAGCTATCAAGGTACTCCAAACCATGCATCCAGCAGTGAAGCCAATGAGATTGGGTGCGTCGCTGTGCCTATTGCTCTAGCTCTTCCTGAGAGGTCTACTATAGTTGTTCGACATCGTTCAAAATTATAGTGAATGATACCATCTCAATACCCCTTACTTTGGAGGACGTCACTCACATGCAGGGGCGGATGAATGACTTCAGGATTGGCAAGTCTGCTAATGGCCGAGCAGGCAATTTTTATGGCGAGAATGACGCGTTGGCCATCGTGAACACGTTGCGGAGCCACGGTACAGCACGGGTTGTCCCTGATGCCTCTGCAGATACCGAGCAGAAGGAACATTTTGCTGCATTTTTAAATCACTTCGAATCGAATCGGACGGTAGGCTATATCATCTCCTATTCACCTCCATTCCCTCATGTCAGTAAACAGTTCGTCTCCGCTGTGGGAGTAGACGTCTACGTGCTCTACTCGTCCGAAAGCATCGCTGTTGCAGAAAAGCTTTCTACTCCGGGCCACCTTATCGGTTTGGGCAGCACACTTCTTGTCTCGCGTGCCTCAATCGAGAATCAATCAACATATGCCCAAGCCGCTTATGCAGCACAATCTGTGTTATCTTAATTTACTGTTGTCGTATTACTAGGGTTACTCTCATTTAATTCTTTTTCGTTGTGTAGAGCTTCTGGTGCGGGTGTCTAAGTATATAGGAATTGATGAATGACTGGTTCTTCCACTGGGCGCAAACAGGCACAAATCTGTGGCTCGACCTAGCGCTCATCATATCACCGACTTGACAATGCAGGCTCGAACGGGACAGAAACGATCAGCTATCTCATCCACTGCCGAGCCATCCACCTCTTCCTGTCCTTCGCGTGCGACGAAGAAAACGCGATTTGTGGAACCCAATGAAGACCCAGCCAATTTCGCGGAAGAAGTCGATGCTGCACTCGAGACTCCCTCATCGAAACGGAAGGGACGCGTTAAGACGGATGGTTACGATTCGGATTCCAGCAATGACGGGGAAGGTGTTGTGTATAGTCGGCGGAAGGATCAACATGCAGATGGCGGGGAAGACGAGGATATGTTCGCCATGGCAGACAAGGAGGAAAGGGGCGAAGAAGTGGGCGGAAAAAGGAAGGAAGAGTACTTGAGGTTGGGGGATATCGAGGGACAGGAATTCAACGAGGAGTCAGAACGGGACAGTGGCGAGGAGGGCGAGCCGGAGGATGAAGATGACGCGGAACGGCGGAAGAAAGCTGGCATGGGGTACGAATTATCATCGTTCAACATGCGGGAGGAGATGGAGGAGGGCAAATTCGCTGCAGACGGCACTTACATCCGGACGTTCGACCCTCACGGCGTGCATGACCGGTGGATGGAAGGAGTTAGCGAAAAGGAAATGAAACTCGCGAAGCGCAGGAAGAAGCAACAAGATCGTATCCAGAAGGAAAAGATGAAGGCAGAAGAAAGGGAGCTAGAGCAGAGCGGCGGCAAGGGTGCCTTGGAGATCCAGCTTGTCGCACTTCTCAAACGCGGGGAGACAGTGTTGGAGGCGCTCTCGCGACTGGGTGACAAGAAATCGAAAATAAACTCTCCAAATACCAAGTACGTATACTGTGTTCTCTCCGTCTTCTAAATAGCCCCGACAGTGCACCTTGGCAGGAAACAGCCGTCGAAGTACCTTTCTGACATCGACCTGATAACGCATCTCGCATCCAATCTTATGTCGCTTGGTGATATCGATATTTATTCAAAGACCTACGAAGAACTTGTCCGCTCTGTGCGATCCAGCGGCGAAGTACCGCCGGACTGGATGCCCCTTTCAGCCGACACAAAGTACGAGTACAAATGGAATGTCCCCGAGCAAGTGTCCCATGACACATTTGGGCCGTTCGGTGAGGATGAGATGAAAGGGTGGTTTAAGGCATCGTATTTTGGTCAGTTCGGAGAGAAAGTAAAGGTGAGGATAGTCGGAAGTGAATGGGGTGACTGGGACGATGTCATCGGGTAGGAGGCGGTGGTACTGTCTTATAATGCACCAGACCTTGACAGCTTTATTGCAATTGTATTTACACCCGTGCTCGATCGTCAGCGCAGTTGGATGGTTACATAAGCAGGCAGCGTGTGTCTTTTCCACCCTCAACCCGTTACCACCGTCCTCCAGTGCTCTCCCAGTCTTTGAAACTACTCATTTACCACTTAGATCCACTGAAATCATGGCAGAACGTGGCCAGAAGAAGCATTTCATCAAATTTCGACGCAGAAAAAACAGGAAATTGACTGCCACTGGGGTACAGCTGCTGTGCACTTTCAGCGCCTCTTTAACTAACGAAGGAATCGCAGGGTCTGCCTGCAGACAGCTCTCACGTAGAAAAGCGGAAGTTTAGGATCTTCAGTGCCTCGAGTCGTGTGCGCAAGGTATACACATTGATACATGATATGTGCTCGTCTTCTCATTCCTTTAGTTATTTCGTTTCTCTTGTATTTCCGCAAGGGAGACTCCCGTAGAGGGCCCAGATATACCTGCTTTGGTAAGCACACCAGTGTGTAGAGCAGTTCCACCGTCATCAACTCCCTGATAGGTCGTGCATTTGCCTCAGCAACAAATTCCCAGCACTTCTGTGGCAGACGTCTCGGTAACGCAGAGCCAAGAGGTATGGTGCAACACTAAAATCGGGATTGATCTCTTTTCATAACATGGAAGTCTAAGGTTGTTGATGGAAATATTGCACCACATGGCCTTGGCACAGTGACCGACACAAGCCCGATCCCATGGACAAATGACGCGGTACCTGTGACAGATGTCCACCATCCAGGAGATCAAGAGGATGCAGTTGATTCTGTCGTTGACCACGACACTATCATTTCCTATCTCCAGCCCATTAAAGCATTCCAAGGAAATGTCAATACGATTTCTGGTGTATGTTGTATCACTCATCCTGTATATACTGCTCACACTTCCTTAGACTCATCCATATGCCAAGCTAGCATTGTATGCACTGTCATGGGCTGCAAAGGTATGTTTCAGGTATGTATGTGGATGTGACATCTCACCACGTGGGCAGCTTCTCATTGCACAGATGAATATGGACCAGTCTGTGGTTGACTTGCTATCTAAAGTCAGCCATGTCTATGCATTTATGAAGGAGGAATCTTTCATGAAGATGAAGGAACCTCTTATGGCAATCTCCAGGCTGGTGATCAATTGTGTGAGGTTCATTCAATCTTATGCTGAGATAAAGAGTTTCTGTTAGTTACCATTTCTCTGATTCCAGCTTGAACTCACATTTTGTTTATCAAGGGAGCTGTGCTGGAAAGAATGTCCTTTATGAAACCAACAAGATCATTTCTGCATGTAACAATGCTTTTGATGTCCTGATGCAATGGGGTGGGGGCATGATGAATTTGGATGCACATTTTGTTGTCAACAAGGTCCTGGATGACATGTGGTGTCATACCTTGGATGGCATTCATGCAGGTGAGCCTGTAGCTTTTATGTGTAGGATATCTCTTAACTGACCCTAATACAGGTGAGGCAATAGATCTTAGCCAGCTTGCCTATGCAGATGGTGCAGGCCTGGACACCAGCAAGTTATGTCTAGAGGGCACAAGGGTGGACTTTTTGGAGAGCATTATTGATTGGATCAATGGGTCAGAATTGGACACAACACGGATTTTATGGTTGTATGGTCAGGCTGGGAGAGGAAAATCAACCATTGCCCATACCATTGCCAGTTGGTTCAAGGATCTTGGTTCACTAGGATCATGCTTTTGCTTCACACATGGTCAGCAGGCAGACCATCGTCATGAAAAGATATTTGCCACAATTGCACATGACCTAGCTGATCATGTCCCTAAATTCAGAATCACTCTTGGTGGTGTCATTATCAATAATCCTGCACTTGCCACAACACTTGATGTGATGCAACAGTGGGAGAAACTTGTTGTATATCCTATCTCCAAAGTTTCAGTGGGGATGGTTGGACAGGTTGTCATTGTGATTGATGCACTTGATGAATGTGGCAGTGAAATTTCCAGGAACCATATTCTTCATATCCTCACTTCCATAAAGGCAGCTAGGCTCCCTTCCAACTTTCGTATCCTGGTCACTTCTTGCCCCTTACCTGACATTACTGAGGCATTGCATGGCAGTCCTCACATCAAGCACATGTCTATGGATCAGATTTCCAAGGATAGTGTGGAGAAAGATATTTGTTTGTACATCACCAATCAACTTGGAGGTCTAGTGGATGTCTTTTCTGCAACACAAATTTATTGTCTTGCACAGCTGTCAGATGGGTTGTTTGAGTGGGCTAGGTTGGCATGTGAATTTATCAAACTAGAGAAGACTGGGTCTACTACAGCTATGGAGCAATATGAGAAGCTGATTTCATTGCCATCCAGAGAGGGAAAGGATCTTTTGGATAGGATGTACCTCACTATTCTGAGAAATGTCATTGAGAGCAAACCAAGACCACTTAGGTGCTTCCAATCTGTGATGCACCAAATACTTTGGACCTATGAACCACTACCTATAGTCTCCTTGAATGCTATGCGGTACACATTTCCCAACAAGGCAAACATTTATGATGTCAAGATCATCCTCAAGTCCATGGGTGCCTTACTTAGTGGCACTGCAGATGAATCAACACCAGTTCATCCCTTGCATTCATCATTCTATGACTTCCTGACTGATCCTGCACGGAGCATGGAGTTTGCAGTCAAGATTGAAGATGTGCACCTTGACCTTGCACTGGCTTGTCTTCAGATTATGAAAGCTGGATTGCACTTCAATATCTGCAAACTGGAGACTTCATATTTATCAAATTCAAAAGTCACTGACTTTGACTGGCGGGTGCATAAATACATCCCTGCACACTTGTCTTATGCCTGCAGATTCTGGGTTAGTCATGTACAGAAAATGGAGTTTGTAAAGATCTTGGCACAAGAAGTGGAGTTGTTATTGAAGGACAAACTGCTCTTCTGGATTGAAGCACTCAGCTTATTGAAAGCACTCAATGCAGCCCCCTCAAGCCTGACAGCTATAGCCTCATGGTTGGAAGTGAGTATATTATATGTTATTTCCTGACTTACACTGATGATAACCATATTCAGTATGACAGTACATTGCAGGAGGCTTCAGCCATAGCCAGAGATGCCACCAAATTTGTACAAACATTTGGTGGTGCCATCATGAAAAGCACCCCACACCTGTATATCTCTGCACTCCCACTTTCTCCTACACATTCCATCATCTACAGATATTTTTTACCAAGGTATTCAGGTGTCACTCAAGTTATTAAGAGGCAAGAAGGGACAAACTGGCCAAAACTTCAGTTAAGACTGAGGGGGCACTCTGAGCTTGTCAGCTCAGTGGCATTTTCACCAGACAGCAGGAGGGTTGCATCAGGTTCAGATGACAAGACCATATGTTTGTGGGATGCTGAGACTGGAGTGCAGCTGAGTAGTTTTGTCAGTGGGCACACTGAGGCTGTGTTCTTGGTGGTATTCTCATCAGATGGCAAGATGGTGGCATCAGGTTCCAGAGACAAAACCATATGTTTGTGGGATACAGAGACTGGATTGCAGCTAGGCAGTCCTCTCAATGGGCACACTGCATCAGTAATGTCAGTGGCATTCTCACCAGATGGAAAGAAGATTGTATCAGGTTCAGCTGATCAGACAATATGTTTGTGGGATGCTGAGACTGGATCACTACTGGGCAGTCATATCATTGAACATGACAGAGGAATAACCTTAGTTGCATTTACACCAGATGGCAAGGGAATTGCACCAGGCTTTCATGGCACAACAATATGCTTGTGGGATGCTGAGACTGGATTGCAGTTGGACAGCCATCCAAAGGGCCACTGTGACTGGATAACCTCAGTGGCATTTTCACCAGATGGGAAGATGATTGCATCAGGTTCAAATGACAAAACCATATGTTTGTGGGATGCTGAGACTGGATTGCAGTTAAGCAGTTCTCTTGTTGGGCACACTAGTGGAATAACCTCAGTGGCATTCTCATCAGATGGGAAGAAAATTGTGTCAGGTTCACATGATATGACCATATGTTTGTGGGAAGTTGAGACTAGATTGCAGCTGGGCAGTTCTCTCATTGGACACACAAAAGGGGTACACTCAGTGGCATTCTCACTGGATGGAAAGAGAGTTGCATCAGGTTCCTATGACAATTCTATATGCTTATGGGATGCTGAGACTAGACTGCAACTAGGTAGTCCTCTCATTTGCCATACTAGTGCAGTACAATCAGTGGCATTTTCATCAGATGGTGAGAGGTTTGCATCAGGTTTGCATGATGGAACCATACACTTGTGGGATGTGGAGACTGGATCACAGCTAGGCAGACCTCTTACTGGGCACACCAATGAAGTAACATCAGTGACATTCTCACCAGATGGCAAGAAAATTGCATCAGGTTCATATGATAGGACTGTACGTTTGTGGGATACTGAGACTGGGTTGCAGCTGGGCAGTCCTCTCACTGGGCCAAAGTTCTGGATAACCTCTGTGGCATTCTCACCAGATGGAAGTAGAATTGCATCAGGTTCTTATGACAAGACCATTAATTTATGGGATGTTGAAACTGGACTGCAACTGAATAGTCCTCTCATTGGCCACACCAAGGGGCTAATCTCAGTGGCATTCTCACCTAATGGAAAGAGAATTACATCTGGCTCTTATTGTGCCATATTTTTGTGGGATGCTGAGACTGGGTCTCACCTGGGTAGTTCTATTCATGGGCACACTGATGGTGTAACTTCAATGGCACTTTCATTGGATGGCAAGATGATTGCATCAGGTTCTGAAGACAATACTATATGTTTGTGGGATGCCAAGACTGGAATTCAATTGGGTGATCCTCTCACTAGTAGCCATGCTAGTACTGTACTGTCAGTGGCATTCTCACCAGATGGCAAGAGACTTGCATCAGGTTTGCATGATGGAACCATACACTTGTGGGATGTGGAGACTGGATTGCAGCTTGGTACACCTCTCAAGGGACACACTGGATGGATAGAATCAGTGGCATTCTCACCAGATGGGAAGAGGATTGCATCTGGTTCTGCTGATGCATCTATATGTTTGTGGGATGCCAACACTGGATTGCAACTGGAAGGTCTGTTCCAAGGACACACTCAGAATATAACCCCAACTTTGGCATTCTCATCAAATAGTCTAAGGATTACACCAGATTCCTGTGACTCTGAGTCCATACATTTGTTGGATACCAAGACTGAATTGCATCTTGGCAGCACCAGGCATACTTTTGATGTCATCTCAGTAGCATTTTCACCAGATGGAAAGAGGATTGTATCAGGTTCATGGGACACATCCATTTGTTTGTGGGATGCTAAGACTGGATCACTAGTGGGCAGTCATATCAGTGATGATAGTGATAGTGAAGTAACTTCAGTTGCATTCTCACCAGATGGCAAGAGGATTGCATCAGGTTCATGGGACACTGCCATATATTTGCAGGATGTTGAGACTGGGTTGCAGCTGGGAAGTCCTCTCTTGAATGGTCATACTGGAAAAATAACCTCTGTGGCATTCTCTTTAGATGGAAAGAGGATTGTGTCAGGCTCTGATGATAACACTATATGTTTATGGGATGTTGAGACTGGATTGCAGCTAGGCAGTCCATTCATTGGGCACACCAATGAAATAACCTCAGTGGTATTCTCACCAGATGGCAAGAAAATTGCATCAGGTTCCCATGACAAGTCCATATGTTTGTGGGATGTTGAGACTGGATTACAGTTGGGAAATCCTCTTAATGGACATACTGACTGGGTAACTTCAGTGGCTTTCTCACCAAGTGGTATGAAGATTGCATCAGGTTCCCAGGAAAAAATATTGTGCTTGTGGAATGCTGAGACTGGATTACAACTGGGCAGTCCTCTAATTGGGCATAGTGATGCAGTAACTGCAGTGGTATTCTCACCAGATGGAAAAATGATTGCATCAGGTTCCAGAGACAAGACCATATGTTTGTGGGATGCAGAGACTGGATTGAAACTGGGCAGTCTTCTCAAGGGGCATACTGACTGGGTGGCTTCATTGGCATTTTCACCATCTGGAAAGTGCATTGTGTCAGGGTCAGGGGATGCAACTGTATGCCTCTGGAGTTGTGCCACAGAAGACCTGGTTGATCTGCAATCAGACAGCAGGTCAAGACAAACCTTTTCCTCACCTTGCTACTCCCCAAACCAAACTCATGCTTTGTTGGATGCCAATATGTTTATTCAAGGAACATCTTTCACCAAGTTGAATATCAGGGCTTTAGTAGGGTTGGACAATGATGGATGGATTGTTGGACCAGAAGACCACTTGCTTCTATGGATTCCATCATACATGCCAAATCCATCATTGTATACACCCAACATGGTTTTTAAAATGGAAAGACAAAGTGAACTTGATCTGAGTGGAATGGTTCATGGTTCTAAATGGGTACAGTGCAACAATCTAATGGATGAAGGAGAGTGACCATCTGTTCAAGTTGTGTTCATTCTATTTTGTTCGTATTTCATACACAGTTGCTTTCCTATGGTACATATGTACATTCAATCCAAAAACACCTTTTGTAGAGAAACTTCTGGTTGTCAATAAACATGTAAGTATGCACATTACTGTGTCATATGGCTTGTCCATGTAATGTAGTCTTTAATCTGGATGACAGGAAAGATGTTGGAACAAACTAGGACAACCTGTGCCACTATTCTCTTGATGTGAGCATATTTTCAGCCTCCCAAACAACCTCACTACCCTGCATCTCCATCATCATGACAATGTTTGTGCTATTCTGGCATTGTGTCAGCTAGTTGGAGTGGGTGAACATAAGGAAAGGGTCAGAATAGGCAAGTCTTAGACTTATGGCCACCCACCCCATATCCTTCATAAGAACATTGAATTTCCATCATGAATCCTACTCAAGCCCCTGAGTATTTTTATTGATGTAAGGCCCACCCTTACAAATACTGTAGTGGCCAGTAAACCAATGGCATGGTATTAGAAGTTGTTCAGACCAGGGTTCTTATCCCATCTTGAAATATAACTACATCAAGCAAAGGCTCTTCCCATGCAAGAATGATGAGATGGGAGTATGCAGCTCTAGTGACTGACATATTGGAACACATAAGACACTTCTGATGATCCTACCTCGGCGCGCAGTAAATCATCGTGATTACCCTCAAGTTCTTCGTTGGCGAAATGATTCCATCTACACGTGTAATTCAGCTAGACATTTAACCAAAATAAATGGAGGAACTTACGTGCTTGCATCCCCATAGAGCAAAGCAGACGACTTAATGATTTGTCTCCCGTTCTTGCACCGTTTACACTTGAAGGTGTCGTGTGTATCACAGAGGGTATGCTCATTAAACGTGAACAGTTGCCGGAGCGCTTCTACAGAGAAGTGTCGTTCCGCATCCTCCTTCTCGTCCACAACAGCAGACGAGAGTGCTTGTTTGGATGCTTGACGCTGGAATATCTTCTCCTCAATTGTCCCAGTAGATATGAACCGATAAACAAAACCTGTCAAGCTTTAGAAATAATGTGATGCATCAATCCAACAAAATTCGTACATTCTTTTTTCTGTCCATCACGCCAGACCCGTGCCAGCGCTTGTTGATCGGCAGCTGGATTCCAGTCTGGGACAGTTATGCAGCACATTATCATCAACGGATTCAGGAGCAGCTTACCAGGATCAAACAAGATTAGCCGGTTGGCTCCAATGAGGTTGATGCCGCATCCCCCAGCCTTGCTACTCAACAAGAATACAAACTCTTTGCCATTGGGATCGTTGAATTGATCGACGAGTTTCTGCCGTTTCGTGATTGACATCGTCCCATCCAACCGAAAAAACCCATATCTTTGGCGTTAGTGTTAGTAGCGTAACAGTGATAGAAGTGCCACAAGGTACTTTTTGCTCTTGCAAAGCTTCTCAAATAAGTCAAGTGTTTGGGTGTAGTTACTGATGAGCACGATCTTGTCACTCGTTGCTGACTTGATCTGGTGTAAAAACCTATCAACGCACAATGCTCAGCATCATTTTCCAGGTGGAAGAAAAATACTAAACCTTTCGAGTACGAGAAATTTGCCTCCCCATTCGCAATGCACGCCATGGCTTTTGTTCCGGTCCCTGCCCGTTATACCTGCACCCCCAAATCCCTCGGGGATAAGCTTCTCTGAGCCACGTAGATCATGTGGAAGGTTAAGCAACTCTGGGTGATTGCAGAGTTTCTTGAGGATATTAATAGCCTTTAGGGGTTGAGAATCCGTGCCCCGCAGAAGTGCCTTGATCTCGGGGGAAGAGATAAACAGTCGATACAATGCAAGCTGAAAGTCGGAGAGGCGACAGAAAACAACATGTTCGTACTTAACAGGCACTGAGGTCGACGAAGGTTTGTGAGGTATCAGCACACGCCCTGATGAAAGCCGTCCACTCACAGTATTTGGAAAGTAAGTCATTCGTACGCCGGATGATGAACTTGGTGACAAGATTGCCGAGCTCTCTAAGTTTCTTTTCGCATTCTGCTTGAACCTCAGAAGCTGCATCTGCATCACGCCCACGAATGATAGCATTTTCGAAGTTCCTCCGGAATTCCTCACGTGTGCCCAGAAAATTGGGGTTAGCAAAATTCAGCAATGAGAAGTATTCCGAGAGATCATTCTTCAATCGGAAAATCATCCCTTAGGTTCATAGGTACTGAAAGAGTCGATCACAGACCTGAATCGGTGTACCCGTCAGTATGACGCGCCGCTTGACGTTAAGAGCATTAAGGGCCTGGAAAGTAAGCGAGTCTATGTTGTAGCCCTCAGCGACAGGTAGGCATGGGCAATAATTTACACCTACCGGAATTCTTCAGTCTGTGACCTTCATCGCAAAGGAGTAACCCGATGCTACAATTAGCCAGATGAGCGCTAAGCGTGCGCAGCGTCTCGTAAGAAACGATCATCACTAGGAAAGGACGGCTGAGAAATTAGACCTTATGAGGATAATAAACACAAACCGGGCTGAGTAACGTTCCGCCCTCTGGCTTCTACCCAACGGTTGACTTTCTCGATCAACTCAGCTTTTCCGCCCTTGCCATCAATAGCGAGAACTGAGACAGTGTCTTTGCCCAACCATTTTACTATGCCGCGGTCAGCACTGACCGTGAACGAACACGTTGTCAACATACCCATTTCGTTTGCCCAATTTTTCACCAAACTGGCGGGACATGCAATGATGCACTTCTCTAGTGTAGGCTTTCCGGGATGAGGGGATTGTTTAACAAGCGTCCAGAGTAAAGTGATACACTGCAGTGTCTTTCCGAGCCCCATCTCATCTGCCATGATGCAACCGTACTGGTTCTCCACCATCATGCCTGTTGTACACTTGTACAGGAACTGCATCACGAACGGTAAGTTTCAACAGGAATGAGTGAAACAACCCGACCTTGACTCCCTCAATTTGATGTGGCCGAAGAACCTTCGACAACCGAGGGTCAATAACCACCGGAATCTTTGGTACCTTTTCCTTTTTGCCCTTTCCTTCACCTAAAAGCGTGCGCAGGTTCTTATGAGGATTATGCATGCCAGCAGTCTTCTCTCGTGCCTCCCTCTCCGTCCTATCTCTTTCTTCTTCCTTTTCCCTTTCCTTCCTCTCTTCGTCTGTCTCGCGGTCATCTATCGTCGGATCATATAACACGATGGCATGATCTTCCATAGGATCATGTAGGGGCCTTGGGATTATCTTCGTTTGCGGTCTGATACCGAGCGCGATACCAGTTTGGATCAGCTGTATAACCTCTCCGTCCCTATTTCTCATAGTTGGCATCGAGAAGCGCCGGACCATCTCGAAGGGTTTCGGCTCGTAGACTGGATAAGTCTTGATTGCAGCCTTTAGCTCCTCCTCTGTGTACGTTCCATCTTGGTCTCCGTTTTTCTTCTTCTTCCGCCCACCTCGACACTTATCGTCATCGTCACCTTGTTCCTTGTAGGAGACGCGTTTGCGCTTACGTTGTGGCTGGACGCGCTCCGTGTTGGTGATGATAGTGGGCGGCTTGAATGGCTTGAAAACGCGTGTGCTCTCTTGGAGTCTGTCTACGATTTTACCGTCTGTGGTCGTTGGTGTACGTTTGAGCATGAACATGACGGCTGGTCAAATGGATAAACGCGTCGGGCCACGTGACCGAGATAAATACACAAGCGGCTGAAACAACCTTTGGAACTGAAAGAAACCAGTACTGTGGATTCGACACGATGCGCGATTGGGAGCGCTCGCCCACACCCGAAGAAACTTGGAGTGATGCTTCAGGTGGGAACGAAAACGGAGAATGGCCAGTGAAGGGCGTTGTCGGTGAGGAGATCCGTCTGGACGGCACTTCAAGGTAAGCGCTTTCAATATAGCCCATCAGATCTCGTCTATTGACTATCTTTAAGATATGAAGTATGTCCACGTTCCCTTCTATTGTATCCACCTCAATGACAACAACCAGGTTAGATGGGGAGATTGGTCTCGAGCAGATGGATCAAACACGACTTGGCAAACCGACATTCCAGATAGGTCGGACTTGGTCAAGAAATGGAAACGCGTTCAGCGCAGGAAACGTTCCCTCCTTGCAGATGAGAGCCTTGACATGGAGGTTCGATGGGGAGATGATGCCATTCACCAGCGCCTAACCCACCAACGGGCCCAAGGGTACGAGGAAAAGAAACAACGCTGTACCCCTGTTTCATCACCGGCTAACTGGGACCAAGAAGTTGAAAATGCGTATCGACATACCGATGAGCGGAGCGTTGAAGATGGCGGGCCACATCTCAGGGTGAGACGAAATGGTAGCATTGCGTCGATCTCATCCCGAAGAGGTGCAAGGCCCGAGTCTCCTGCACATTCCATCGCTTCGCGTGATACACCTTCTCAGTCCTCACCTTCAGTGATGAGGAGAGGTCCACGCAAGGAGACCTTGTCTGCTTCCTCAGCGCAGCACGCAGCACAGTCTAATTGCTCCGTGACTCCATCGCGGTTGGCTTTGCGTCCCCCTAGTTCAGATGAAGTATCTGCCAGCAGTGCGTGCTCCCTTTTAGATGCTAATGCCTCTCAAGCTACGCAATCATTGTAAGGTTTCGTCGAGTCCGTAGGAGTTGTAGCTCACTCCTTTCAGACGTTCGCGTATAGAGTCTGTATGGTCCAGAGCTGCAACTGGCGCCATGGCAGCAGAAATTAGAATTGATAAAGATATCGCTGACGAGGACATTCTTTCAAACTTGAAACGGTTCAAGTACATCGAGAAAGGCTATTTATTGTGAGTTACGACTGTTTCGCGTGATTCATCCCTGTTAGTAACTCCTCCAGTGATGGCGACCTTCAGGAGTTGTTCCGGGTTTCCCCTGATGTTTTTATAACTTGTGATCACCAGCGATGTATAGAGGCATCAGATTGCCCTTGTCAAGTCAATTCGGAGACTGTGGATTCTTTAAACAGAAAAAGATATGCTTATTCCAAGGTTGGGACTCTTGTCTTTTCAGCATTTGTTCACTGAGAACTCGTTGAAGGGCCTGTTCACGTTCAATGTTCCACGGGGTACAGAAGTTATCGAGTGTAATCAGGTTCGATGGCATAAATGTTCGACTTTCTTCATCTTACCCGTACTGGCAGTATTGCCGTTGCGATCCTACTTGTCAAAACCGCGTGGTGCAAAAACCACGGGATATCGGAATAGAAATATTTGATACCAAGCGATGTGGATGGGGCGCACGGACATTGGCTACAGTTCCGAAAGGAAAGGTGATGGGAACCTACACTGGGTATGTTCTCGTCCTAACCCGAGGTATACGGTATAACCCCTCATAACTCTCTTTAGGAAATTGGTGTAAGTGCTTTACTCGAATGAGCTGAATTTGGTAAATGAATTCACCTTCAGGCGACGGGAAGACATAGATAACCTTCCGAACGAACATCACGGCTACCTCTTTGACCTAGATTGCACCGAGATAAAGGATGACGAAAATTTGGGAGAAAAGTACACAGTTGATTCCTATTTCTGCGGTACTGTACCCTCAGAGTAGGGTCAACCTATGACTGACCATTGCAAAGGTAACTGGACCCGGTTTGTGAAGTGCGTAACTATTGTCCCAGTCCTCCCCTTGGATAATTCACTGTGCCCCTCGTCTAGTCATTCTTGTAGTCCAAACATGGTGGTTTTCTCGGTGGTGTATGACACCATTCCAATCGTGAGGCATATTCCTATGCAGTGAAAGATATTCCCGTGTTACTAACGTACGCTGATTGTAGGTAAACATGCCATATGTGGCTTTCGTTGCTTGCAGAGATATCCCGGCAGGCACAGAGCTTACCATCGATTATCAACCGTACTGGGACGAAGATATATCTCCCACGGCGAAGCGTGGCGCCGAGCGTTGCAAATGCGGTTCACGCCAGTGTCGGGGATGGTACAGAAGGTAAAGTTGGTTCTCTACTTTGGAGAAGGCCGTCCGTTTGTCATCCCACTTAAATACAATAGGAGCTCCTGATGAGGTGCGTAAAGATCATTACCTTGGCTTGGCAAGTAATTGATGTGGTGTGATAACTAGTAAGGGATGATAAGATCCATATCACATGGGCTCGAATGATAAAACAACCGCCCGACTCGTATTTCATATTTATCATGTATACAGCACACCCGTGGTACGGACCATCGGAACTCCCTAATGAACCTGAAAGTATCAAAAGCGAGCCACCGGTTTCTTTAGCCATGGTAAATATTCTTGGGTAGCGGACCTATGCTGAAGGCAAACCTTTCGAAGCGGTACTTCAACTTCGTGTTCGCATTGAAGGATTAAAGGATTTCTCGTGGAAAACTTGGTCCACCTGGTGGGGTTGTACGGACTGCCTAATAGAAAACAAAGATAGCTGACCCCTGTACGAAGTTGTCCACGGCCTGCACTGGTCTTCTCATAATTAATGACACCCAAGACCCACACGGGTTCCAGATATAATCGCCTGATATCCGTATGCACCCTGATTGTCTCCCCAGCACTTGCGCTTCCTGACAAGTTCCAGTCGAGGCGCAGGGTTAGCCAAGTGTCACCATGGGATATGTTGTCATCGACCGCAACCATCTCCACTTCAGCGATGAGCAGCTCTATTTCCAGCCCGTGTATCGTTAACATAAGTGTCCTGTCTCCTATATTTGAATTCCACGCAGGCAACACTTGCCAATCTTGCGATGGTTGAAGACGAAGTTCCCTTGCCGTTTGGAGGTCCCAGATCCTCTCATAGCATGCAGGAGAGCTGGGCAACACAAGAGAATATGGGGACGGTTGTCCGATCCATGCGAATATCTCAGGTTCGGTGCATCTCTGCAGGATGGCCTCCATCAACCTGTGGAAAGCCCAATCACCTTCTCCGTAAGCAATAGACATGCTAATATTGAGCATTCCAACGAGACAGTATGCCATATCCTCCCTTCTTGTCGTTGTTCGCCTCGAGGCCCACAGCAGTTTCTCCCACACCCTGTAACACCCAGGGCGGAAATTAACAAGTTGGTATTGGGGTATTCTGGTAACTTGTTCTATTGCGTTCGATAGGTCATGTTGTTCCTTGTCATTGCTTTCGAGAGACATTTGGGAAAGAATGGGATCCCATCCTTTGCCATAAAACTTGATCTTGCGCGGTGCAAGCAGTTCTTGCAGGGTCCATCCACGGGTAAACCATGGTTCCGTTCCAAAGTCCTTCACACTCGACGAACCCTCGAGGTAGGCGATGCACACCTCGGCATTGCTATACCATCGATACATAGATCTGATGGCCTCCTCTAACTCTGCGCTGCTTGTCTTGTTGATGCAGCAGGTGTCTGACCAGGCATAATCGCACCCGTGCTCCTTCGCTTTCTTGCAGAAATGTAGTAGTTTCATCCAGCCATCACCGGTACCGAAGGTATCATTCCGCTGGGATATGTCTGTGAAGGACGGCTCTCCCGTGCTGGACCAGCGATGCGAAAAGATGGCGTATTTGATGTGCCCTCGAATCAAGGGTGTCAAGTCACATTCGCGCCAGTCCTCCCATTCCTCAAGACCTAGTAAAGCCCATTCCGCGAGGATATCGGCCTCTTCAAGCACTTCTATCTTTGGGAGCGAAATTTTCCGGACATGTTCTCTCGTCAATAGTGTCAAGTCGCTGATATTGCTGGTCACCTGAATATTGCGAACATCGAGTAAATGGATGGGGATGTTATTTGACACGTAGTTTTCGAATGCTCCTAATAATTGCTGGACTGGCATTTGCCTATCAGATAGCTGTTAGTCTTGACGAATGGTAGGTGTGTGCGACTCACTCTGCCCACGGAAGAGATGAACAAATGGCAAAGCTCTGATATGTGCGTTCGAGAGATTGCGGTTGTGCCTTTTTGGGCTGGGCTTCAGTGTCGCACCATATGGTGGACATGCTATGTAGGATATACCCTTTACCGTTCAACCGTGATCCAACCAGAGACGTTCCTCTCTGGCCACACCAGTGAAGCCTAACGAGCAACTCCGCAGCGTCCACTGTCGATGACAATCTAGTTGCTTGCTAGCAATGAGAGACTCTGTGCGAGCGCATTTTGAGGTCTCAGCTTCTACGCGGGAGCTAATTTTACGTGGAACTCATCCAACAGGACTTGGATGAAACGCTGCAACGGGGTTCTCGATATTGCATAAATTTTGATTGGCTAATTGAGCGGGACGAAACGAGGGTCCACAAAGGGGCGTATGCCAACATATATCAAGGGACTCTGCATCCCGAGGGAAGAAAAGTGGCCATTAGGATCGTGCACCAGTGGAGAAGGGATCAGGGCGACAAGGTGCGAAATGCGTATGCAACAGTTATTGATATCGACGCTGAGCCTTCCATAAGCTTGTTTTGCGGGAGGTACAGATCTGGTGCCAGCTTCGACAAAAAAACATCCTTCCGCTGTTGGGGATTACTACTGCATTCGCCGACACCGTCTCAATAGTGTCTCCTTGGATGGATACAGATGCGTACACCTACGTGCAAGACCGAAGCATCGATCCTCGCCCTTTAGTAAGTGCCCGTGCCCTGGTAAGTTAGTGACCCCTCATTTATCCAACACAGATTCGGGGTATTGCCAAGGGGTTGTGTTACCTCCACAACCACCAACCTCCGGTATTCCATGGTGATGTGAAAGGGGTATGTATCTTTGTTGTTCTTTCCTACGTGCATTTTACCTATCACCAGAATAGACCAACGTCTTAATATCCCCGGAGGGCCAACCACTTCTCACAGGTTTTGGTCTTTCTCGGCTTGCAGTTCCCGTACCCGACACGCTTCTGGAACCACGCGGAGGGATTTCGTTGTGGATGGCTCCAGAAAGATCAGAAACAGGTACCGTGAACCGTGAAGGGGATGTCTGGGCATTTGGAATGACTGCGCTGGTAAGTGGTATGACTTACTTTGTTCATGCCATCCACTTTGCATGCAGGAACTTTTCACGGCGAAACACCCTTTTCATACCCAACGTTTAATTCGTCGGATGATGAAGGGGCCGCCCAACCGTCCGACAAGACAGGAAACTTACTCTCGTCTCACAAATAAGTGGTGGCAGATATGTTCCTCGTGTTGGAAACTCGATCCATCTTTACGACCGAGTATGTCGGAACTCGTCGAAGCAATTGCTACTACATTGGACGAAACCTCGTCTCGCCGTCCTGGTCGGAGGCAGGCTTATCTGCCAATTAGAAATCCATGAAGCAATAGGAACCAGCTTCTTTAATTGTGGTGAAACGCGAGGACTCATGTAGTAAATACTGCTCGTCGAAAGAGCTGCTTGTGTAAATGTACCACAATCCAAAAGTAGTGAAGTTCCTTGGGCTGCCGGGGCCAAATCGTTCCGAGCTTGAACCGAGAACCCCATGCAACCAAACTGCTGAGACCATCCCCTCACATCGTCCATACCCTGGGCCGCTCGGGGAACCCCTCATGTTTGTGTACAACCTCAGTGAGCTTCTGGGGTACACTTCCATAGCTTGTTGGCTCGGCGCGCAGTGTCCGTAGGTTGAATTCACTGCAGGCTTTCCTAGTGATGTCTATCTCAAACACGGTCAGGCAAATTCTCGAAAATATCAAGCAGCAATCTTGCGAGAGTCTTGCACTTCCCTTCCTGTTCAACTGGATGCTTGGTACGCCATCGAATCGTCTAATTCTCGTGCCATCCTTACCACTCTTCCCAGGTGATGCTTCTAACTTGATTGGTTGTTTGCTCACACAACAACTACCGTTCCAAGTGGGTTTCCTGTCCGCACCGCACGTATTCCGTCCCATGACCGTATATTCCAACAGACATATCTTGCCATCTACTATTGCTTCGTTGACTGCTGTTTACTGTCTCAATTCTTTTATTACGGCGGCGATCCAAAGATTCCACCCGGTGTACTCGTTCGTCCTCGCTCGCGCACGACGTCCATCGTCCGAACACGTTCCCTTGATGCTTCACATTATCGTACTCTCTCCGCAGCTGCCGAGAGTGTAGCAGCGGCAGCGGCGTTAGCCGCCCATCCAGATACCAACAAGCATCCGCACAGACACGCCAGAGAGGAGCAGGCACTTGGTACCCACATCATCGCAGGTGTGGTTGTAGAGACGCACGATGAAGTAGATGACGCCGTGCTGTCCGCTCTTTCAGGTAGCTTTCATTCTGAGGATGGTAACAGGAAGCGGGTATCTTGGAGCCAGGAACGCCAACCACATCGCTCAGGGCCTCAGACGTCCCCAGTGCTACATTCGACTCATCCGTCCCTACAAATAACGTCGCCTCCACTTGACTCCACTGTACTGGCAAGAGGTAGACCCGTGCAGCGTAATGCGGAACTAGAACATGACGAGGGAGATCAGTCAGCACGGAGGGCAGGATCCCGTGCCAGCCGACGTAGCGCTGGCATGGTTTTCTTCGGAATATGGGCACTATTTGGTATCGGAGGCTTAACCAGTTCTCATTATCGTGCAACGGTGCCGAAAGGGACAAGCCTTGGCACAGTATTGACACCCAGAACGGACAGCATTGTGATGTCCCGATCATCTGCCACCTACCATTCATCATTTGATGCATCGAACTCACGCTTTGTCAACCTTGAATTCCCAGCGATTCAAGGCAATGTTGAATCGCCTGGCCATGTACAGGAGTCACCGTCCATTGATCGTATCATTGGTCGAATATTCGCTTGGTTATGTGCAACGCTCTACCTGACGTCTCGATTGCCACAGATATGGAAGAACGTAAGTTTGTTGCATTTTGGCTGCTCGATCTACTACCAAGCCTCGATGGTTAGTTCGTCAGAAAATCTGTCGAGGTCAGACACATCTGAACTTGATCAAGACTGCGGTTCCACATCTAATAGTCTACTAACAGGGTCTCTCCATGTATCTCTTCGTGTTTGCATTTCTAGGTAATTTCTTTTACGTTTGCTCGATCTTAACCTCCCCAAATGTTCGGTTACCACCTCCTGCATCGACCAAGTTCATTGGTGAAAGTATACCGTAGGCGTTATGGTATATATTCCATCGTTAGTAGCTAACATCGACTGCCAGATACTTGTTGGGTAGCGGGGGGACACTCATGTTTGATGTCACCATCGTCATTCAGTCATTCATTTACAGAGGGAAACCCCCACGTACCCTCATGCGGAGTCGAGGAAACTCGCTCGTGCGCAGTGCAGCCATTGCGGAGGAGCAGGCTGCGCTCCTAAGGGGGGACATGCTGGCGAACTCGTACACAGACCGCCGGGCAAGCATAGTGGCAAGATCCCGGTCAAGAAGTCGGATGGCAGTGCTGGGGAACGTGAATGATGTTGGGAGTGAATGATCGGTGGTCGGGAACTGCACGTTAGAGTGTACTTGGAAGGACCCTGCATCTACATACTTGCTGGCTAAGTTATTCAGGGGCACATGTGCATGTAGTAGGTATTCGATCAGGAGCGACTCTACTACCTCACCATTCCCTATCGACCCAGAAGTCGGCACTTTTGTTCTGCAAGGCTCAAGACTCAAAATACTTTATACACCACTATATCGACATGCACAAGCGAAATTGATAGAGTAGTTGGTGAGGAGTTGTGTTTTTGTCACAAGTCGACATCAAGTCACGTCTTGTCACTGTGACATTTCGTGACTACTGACTCCAATGGGTTGAGCAACACTGGTCAAATCACGGTGGATAGCACCGTCTCTCTCGAACAACATATCACACAATGGAGCCACGCGCCCCCGGAAACTCAAATATGGTGGAGACACGACCGGACCAGCTCGTATGATTCTTTGCATTACAACGCTGACACAATTTGACATTCCCGGACGCATAGCGTGCACTCGTCCTAGACTATCTCTGTAACAACTGCTATACGAAGACCGCACTGGCGTTATCCAACGACAGTGCCATTATGCATCTTGACAAGGACGGCGATGAAGTCATTTCACAATCACATCCACGGGTGGAAACACTCACAGAACTGAGTGGGGATGTCATACGAGACATGGAACGGCGAGAACGTACGTCTATCTTTCTATCCACCGTCCGTTACAAAGCATACTATTGGCCGGTCAGGCGTACGAATACATATTCTGTCAGGGAGGGTGGAAGAAGCCATTGCTTGTCTGAACGAGCATTTTCCTAAAGTATTGGACGAGAGCTTGGAAGACGGAGCACACAAAGCCCTCTTGGACGATATAACACCTCACCAAGTTCAATATAGAACAACTACCATCAATCCTATCCACCTTACGCTGAACCTTCGTATCCTTGCTTTCATTGAAACATGCCGGACTGTCCCACTAATTTATCCACCTCTTGAATCTGACTCAATTGGGTTAGACCCCACGCATTCGGAATGCCCTCCAAAATGTGATCCTTTGGAGGAAGGCAGGCATGAAACCGAACTCCTGATCCGAGCACAGAAGCTGTATTCTCATGTGAATTCACTTCGGAATTCAGCAGATAGGGCACTCTATCTAAAAGAACTAATCAACGTTGGTGGGCTACTTGCATACACGATTCCAGAGAAGAGTCCTGTAGCGAGATACCTCTCTCAGGAGCGTCGGGAGCGGGTCGCTGAGCAGATAAATTACGCCATCCTATGTATGTTATCTTCCTCGCCTCACGTTGTTGCTGACCCGCTGTGCAGATAGCATGAACATGCCTGCCATCTCCTATATTGAACTCGGAGTGCGATACACCCATTGTTTATGGTCTGCTTTGCACGCGTCCAAGGCGAAGCTTCCCCCGAGTTCCCGTTGGCCGGCTGGTGTGTTACTGCCTCCGGGCCCCAACAACCAAAGTTCCACCGGATCCGAAAAGGAATCGCGTGAGGTATGTCATCCTTTCGTCGAGCTCTGACAAACTAACGTCGGACTGCCTTGCGCAAGATCCAGGTCCCACTGTTTGACCTGCAACACTTCTTGAACGCGAAGACATGACACCGTGGCTTGAACTTTGAAGAGTTACTGCGCTTGGTCACCGTTTATATCACAGGTATTATATCGTAATCATACCCATGGGCTCATTGGACAGATACTAGCCGAATCTTGTATTCCGAACCATACATTACTTATGACCTACACACACACAAGGGGTAGCCAAGGCACGCTTGTCCTACTTCGGGTGGTGGTGTTCCTCTATTATAACCCTGACGTCCCCGGATGATTCTGGAAAGTAACGTGGATGTAACGATGGTCCCCCTAGGCCAAGCACTCGGTGGACTGGGTAAGACAGGTTGAAGAGGGCCAGGTGTATAATAGTAGGATGAAGAGCACGGAAAACGACGCATAACGGCGCAGACACGAGCGGGGGCGATGTCAGGATCACTGGCCCTATATCGAGGGATTGGGTATCGTCCCAAGAATCCCCGCCGTTATCATCATCGTCATCACCGCTAATCGCGTGATGTGCTGGCGGTTTACGCGGACTCGAACCAGGACTGATGGTTGGTCACCAACCACGATCAGTTCACCATTAAGTCACTGATCCTTGTCCGTCGCATAGTGCTTGCGCTCGAACACTGTCAGCGGTGCATGCACAGCGACGTACCGCATTAAAGTCTTATGTATACAGGAAATATTGTGCGAGATTGACAAGGACGCCCCACGGCAAGTAGCGAGGATAAAGTGGATGCAAATCGGGCTCAGAGGGTCCGCAGGTGCAGGAACATTGTTCGGATATGCACATTGCAGCTTGGTTTTTGGGCACTCACAATGGATAGGCGGAAGTGCGATTTCGCATGAAGTCATTCTTCTACTGGAATCTTTGTCGGGTGCGAACTTTTCTCTGGCCCGAGGGTAGCCAAAAATCTCGGGATAGGAAAATGTGGGTTGGTCGTGGGTGCCTGTGATCGATTTCGAGCCCGCCGAAGGTGTTCTCTTGTTGGACGAAGGGACACCAGGTTTTCAACCGTGACATCCAAAAGTAATTGACGCACGACTCTTACCAGAGGTTCCGCAGGATTGTGCATCTGGCGGGTCATTAGCAGGGCAGCTGTGTGGTGGCATTACTGTAAGCTGGGGTTCAGTCCGCCGTTAGCAGGAGACAGTTATTCTGATAAGCGCGTAGGGAGCGCACACCCTCCGATTTTCACACCAAATCACGAATCGTGAAGTGTCATTGCAAAGTGATTTCATAGTCTTTTCATAGTGCATACGCGGCGGAATAATGGATGTGATAGATTTCATACCAAGCATACCCTCATGTAGGTCCCCACGAGCACAACGCTGCAATGTATCGTGTAAGGGAATGGAGCTCAGTTCATCTGTCGGATGAGCTTGTTGATGTTGGTTTCCCGGTTACCGAAGTCACCGCCCTGCACATAGTGTTTGAACTTCCGCTCTCTCCAGCCACCGGTGGGGTTCGATAGCTTGAAGGGCCAGAGGAAATTTGTTGCCTAGGAAAACTATCAATCAAGAGAATAATGGATGAACATGTTAGGGGACATACCTGCTTGAAGTTGGGACCAACAGTGGCAACTTCATGAACAAGGTCCTCAACGCAAAGGATGTCGTATTTGCCGAGCCTTTCCTCGATTATGGAGTTGGTGGTGATGGGAATGCGTTGCTTGTTGACCTTGCCGTAGCCACGCTTGTAGATTAGTTCACGGACGGACTTGAGATTGGGCTCTCTGCAACGAGCTTAAGCCCAGATAGTAGACATGTTCAGGATCCTGCCTTACCCGTATGTGACATAGGGTTCAATTAGGCGTAGCATTTGCTGAGTTGCCTTGGTCACTTTCACGAAAACACCACTGTTGATTTGGAGCAGACGGAGGAGCTGGAGAATTTTACGAGGTTTGGGTGCAATATTGTTGATACTATGTGGAGTTTAAGGAAGGAAGCGGTCTCAGCGGAATGCACTCACCCACGAATGCGAATAACGAAGTAAACTTTTGGTTCGGCGGGAACATAAAAGTCACCAGAAGCCCGCGCGGCTCTCCTCAATCTGATCTCCTCCCTCTCCTTCGCGAGATACTCTTTGACATATGACTCTGCCCTCTTGAAGATTACCTTGCGCTTCGCCTTTGCTGCCTGTGGAATAGCACGTTCAGTTTATCTCGAACGTTCCAAGCAGTAAACCGATGATGAGATAAGTGAATCAGTCCCGAAAGATGGTTAATTTGAAAGGCAGCACAGTAGAAGAATACTACTAGCCATTCGACGAATGTCTCGTATACATCATAAAGTGGAGGGAAAAGGAAGTTTATGCGCACCTTACGCGCAGCGGCGGCAGCAGCGAGACGTTCCTCACGGGCCTTCTCATTTTGCTTGCGCTTTTTAAGGAAGGTCTCCGGAACTTCGATGTCCTAAGCATGAATGATGAGGGATCAGGCTGGCTTTGCAATTGACCGACTCCTGACTAACCGTGACCGTAGGGACTCTGAGGAAAAGCACATTTATCAATCCAAATAGTCTCGACAGAGACTTCAGTAATACTCACGTTGTCGAGGGCGCCATTGGGTGTCTTGAGGTTGATCGAGGTGTGAGCGACACACTTGGGAATGCGTGTGGCTGAAAACTATACAGTATTAGTCAGTCATTCCCACGGACTTATTTACATTTTATGTAATTTCAATTCGCATGTACCTACTATGTACAAACCATTTCTTATGCCAAATACGCGGTCCCTCAACTAAAGCTTTTTGAATGGTGTCGGTGTTGCCACATTCAAAAATGGAGAAACGAGCGGTCAAGGTCTTCGCTTGAGCAACAGTGGGCATGATCCAAGAACCATGAATTCGCATTCCTGTCTGGTGACTTGTTCATTTCTTGCCGCCCGAGACAACTGGGGTGTGAACTTTATCAGTTCACATCGGTGAACATCGGGCCTGGCCTTCTCAGAAGTAAAACTATCCACTGTGTTCGTTCGGGCCCATCGATGCATCGATGCATCGAGTTGCCAAGGAAGTATTTCCACATTAGGTCGACGAACCTGGTATGCATCTTAAGCAAGGGCAGCAGGGCCAGCTCTGCATGTCGTTCCCGCTAAGGCCTTTACGAGGCACTGGACAGGAACCAGGTATTATGAGGCAGAGCATTCAACATTTATTTCTCTTTTCCCGTCCTTTTTCTTCTGCCAGAAACCCTCAGCATGCTACTTTCCAACCTCAGATGGTCATCGATTGCGGTCCTTGCCATCGGACTGCTTTCCATGCGCCCGCCGTGGGTCTCTGCTCAGCAGTCCACTGCTGTCTGCTTGTCGCAGTTTAACTGGGTCGGTCTGCTTTGTCGTCCCGATCCCCTTCAGCCGCGCTAACATCTGATAGATGAACAACAGCAAGAGCCAGAACCCGTGTCTCGTTTCGGCCTTCACACTAAGCGTATGCAACAGCGGTCGTATGCACCCACCCCTCCCATGATAAATTTGATTATGAGCGCCTTTTTTCTCAGAATACACCATCAACCCCCTGGGCCCCAGCAAGCACTACGTCGGTCCTTATGTGGACGATGCAAATCCTTGCGGGTGCAACACTGTCACCTACAGCCTTATGGCTGCCTGCTCCGCATGTCAGAACCGCACCTACATCCGGTAAGATTGTCAGCCGAGTCTGACATGTCCTTTGTCTCACTTCCCACATCAGTTGGAGTTCGTGGTCCACCAACTGCTCTACTGTCTACCCTGGAATGTACGATTTACATCAATTCTGTATATTGCATTCCCAGGCTGACCATTCCACTAGATATCCAAAGGACATTCCATATGGAACCGCGATACCGCATTGGGCTTATCAGGACGTCACAGTTTGTCTCGTTGCTTGCTCCCATTCTTCGAGTGTTCAAACCGTAATAGAAAATCGATGTTTTTAATGTAACTCTCGCTCAACTTACTGGAGGTGTGTTCATTGTGATATTTCAACCAACGTCTAACTGTATACCTTTTAGATGCACCTGAGTCCACTGCTGCTAAGCCGCAAGCGACTGCTACCGCGGTCATATTCACCACACCTCCCGCTTCTATCACGTCTAGTGGTAACTCAGGAACACAGTCTCCTTCCCCTACCTCTTCCTCGTCTGCAAAATCCAATACTGGGGCGATTGTGGAAGGAGCTGCGGGAGGCGCACTAGTGCTTGGAGCTATCGCAGCCCTTGTTACGTGGTTTTGTATCCGTCGCCGCCGCCAGGCAAAGGCGAGCAGTGCAATGTATGATGGAAGCATGCCAGGTGGCACCAACAACATCACCACGACTCAGGGGAAGCTCTATGTAAGTCAGCACTGTATGCTCGTCACACTTCGTTAACTCTCTGCTAGGACCCGACCGATCCCACCACATTCCCCGCTTCGCTCTCCTCGCCGACTATTCATACCAGCCCTTCTACCGGCTATCGAATCAACTCTATTCATTCCAACCTCCATGCTGCCCAAGGTGGACGTCCCGGTGCATACTACGGTGTCCCAGAACTTTAGTCATGGATCGCTTTGAATCTTGCATGGCCATCCCGTTCTTTTTTGTCGTGGCCTTAATCTACCTGATACTGACACCTCTACACCCACCCATGGTAGCCAACTGGCCTTTATGGAGCCTTGTTAAATGATCTGGATTCTACCGGGCTTGAAATCATTCAATTCATTCGAGGACCGCTGGCACCCCTGCACGTAAAGGCTAAGTCACGATACGTTCACCATCAAGCCCACAATTGCCGCTTGTACTAATCAGTGTGACGTATGAACCTGCATTCATCGGGGCATGTTTCCAGATGAACATCGTAAGCCCGATCTATCATACGTATCTCGTATTGTACTGTATCGCAAGGTCTAGGCGGTGTTTGTGCATAAAATCAGTTCCACTTGGCTTCCCCAGACTGAAGATCATCATCAGGTGACACAAAACTCACACTATGGGCACAGTGATGATATCGAAAGCCAGCTCGGCTTCGAACTGACGCTGCCCATAAAAGACCCGGTGAGCAGCCAGAAACATCTAATCCCCTTGAGTATCTGGTCGTGTTAACCCCGTCAAAATGTATTTCCTGATCCCCCTTTGTATTCTCGCTTTGACTGACATTCGAATGCCCTGGCGATTACTCTTGGCTGACTTTGTTATTATCTATGCTGGCCTTGGGCAGAATTCAACACTCATGCGCCGTCTCCATTCCCAATTAGTTAGCCCAATGAGGCAAAATCGTGTAAGGTTGCATCCCTCTTAGACCATGAATGCTTTCCCGCCAGTGAGTGTTTCTCGGCGGGCGATTTGTGACACATCTAAAACACCCAAGGATTCAACGTATTGGCGCTCCCTCATCCTTGGCACCAGTTTGTAACACCCATGCTGCTGAACAGGAGTATTGCTTCATATGGGCAAAAACATGACATTGACAACGAGCTCCGATACCATTCTGCATCCCCCGGCATCTCGGCCAAAACGTCCGAAATACTTCACTCTCGTGAACTCTTGACCATTGACAGCAGACGGACAACAGTAAAAACCAGAACCCATGTGTTGTTGCAGTATACGCACAAGGGGCATACAGCGATGGTCGTATGCACTCACCCCTCCGATGATAAACTTGATGCTGAACGCCTTTTTTCTTAGAATTCAACACGAACCCGCTGGGCCCTGACGAAGTTCCTACGTCAGTCCTTATGTGGACGCAGCAAGTCCATGCGAGTGCAACACGATCACATAAAACCTGATAGCCGCTTAAGTACTCCGTATTTCGGAACCGTACCTGCATCGCGTAACACTTTCAGCTGACTCTGACATGTCCTTTGTCTCATTTCCCATATGAGTTGGAGTTCGTGTGCTCTACAATATACTCTGGAGTGTGCGATTTACATAAATTCCAAATGTACATTGCATTCCCAGGCTGAGCACAGAGATGAAACAATGGATACTATGTGACTAGAAAAAGGCTGTCACTGATGGCAAACACCTTGTTTAAAACTTACCCAATGCCTCAACGAATACTTACACAAGGATGAATGACTTGAAGAGTTTGATCGCAGAACAAAGAAGGAATGGGAGGAATTTGTTGAAAGTGTAGTGTAAGAACATCGATAAGAGCCGGCCCATCAGGACGGCATCAGAAAAGAAAATAGGTACATAGATTAGAAGCAGGTGGTTTACATAACTGATCGGAACACTACACTAATCGGAGATCAACCTACAGACAATTCGCGGATGGCCTGACGCGCTCAGGTCGCATTTCCAGTTGCAGTGGCTGCACTGGAGTCAGAAGTTGGATCCGCATTCGAACGAACTGTGTTCGTTCGGGCATCGATGGTCCTGGTCATCATAGTACATCGTGTCCAACGAGCTGCCAAGGAAGTATTTCCATACGGGTCAACGACCTCGTACGCAGCATCTGCGCAGTCGACGAATTACACCGTCTACTTTAATTCAGTTTCTGACAGGTTTGTAAATCGAGTGAGCCCTCCCATTGGCCAGTGTCACCTCTAAGCGAGTGCTAGCCCATTTATGGGTTGGGAACTGAGGATATAGCCTCGGTTATGGCCAATCCAATTTCTTGATGCATCTTAAGCGCTTAAGCAGGGGCAGCTCTGCATGTCGTTCCCGCCAAGACTCTTACGGGACACTGGACCAGCTCAAGGATCCTTTGAGAGCCTGACGGCGCTCGCCTGCCATCAGGAACCAGGTATTATGAGGCAAAGCATGCAACATTTATTTCTCCTTTCCCATCCTTTTTCTTCTGCCACTCATCTTCAGCATGCTGCCCTCCAACCTCAGATGTATGGCGCTGGCGATCCTTGCCACCGGTCTGCTCTCCATGCGTCCGTTGTGGGTCTTTGCCCAGGAGTCCACCGCTGTCTGCTTGTCGCAATTTAACTGGGTCGGTCTGCTTTGTCGTCCCGGTCCCTTTCAGCCGTGCTAACCAATATGTCTGATCTGATAGATGGACAACAGCAAGGGCCAGAACCCGTGTCTTGTTGCGGCCTTCACACTAGGCGTATGCAACAGCGGTCGTATGCACCCACCCCTCACATGATAATTTTAATCTTGAGCGCTTCTTTCTTAGAATACACTATCGACCCCCTGGACCCCGACATGTTCTACGTCGGTCCTTATGTCAGCGAGGCAAATACATGCGAGTGCAACACCGTCACATACAACCTTATGGCCGCCTGCTCCACATGTCAGAACCGCACCTACATCCAGTAAGAATGTCAGCCGACTCTGACATGTTTTTTGTCTCACTTCGCACCTCAGTTGGAGTTCGTGGTCTACCAACTGTTCTACTGTCTACCCTGGAGTGTATGATTTACATCAATTGTGTATATTGCATTCCCAGGCTGACTATTCCACTAGATACCCAGGGAACATTCCATCTGGAACTGCGATACCGCACTGGGCTTATCAGGACGTCACAGTATGTCTCGTTTCTTGCCGCAATTCTTCTAGTGTTCAAACCGCAATAGATATCCAATACTTTCAATGTAACTCTCGCTCAACTTATCGGAGGTGTGTTCATTGTAATATCTCAACCAACGTCTAACTGTATATCTTTTAGACGCACCTGAGTCCACTGCTACTAAGCCGCAAGCGACTGCTACAGCGGTCACATCCACCACACCTCCCGCTTCTACTACGTCCAGTGCTAACATAGGAACCCAGTCTCCTTCCTCTCCCTCTTCTCCATCTTCAAAATCCAATACTGGGGCGATTGTGGGAGGAGCTGTGGGAGGCATAGTGCTCGGAGCTATCGCAGCCCTTGTTACCTGGTTTTGTATCCGTCGGCGCCGCCAGACAAAGGCGCCCAGTATAATGTATGATGGTGGCATGTCAGGTGGCACCAACCACATGTACACCACCGCGAGCCCTTTCACCCCTTCTGTCACTCAGGGGAAGCTCTATGTAAGTCCGCACCGTATGCTCGTCACACTTCGTCAATTCTCTGCTAGGACCCGACCGATCCCACCACATTCCCCGCTTCGCCCCCCTTGCCGACTATTCATACCAGACCTTCCACCGGCTATCAAGTCAACTCTATTCATTCCAACCTCCATGCTGCCCAAGGTGGACGTCCTGGTGCATACTACGGTGTCCCAGAACTTTAGTCGTGGGTCGCTGTGCACCCTGCATAGCCATCCCGTTCTTTTTTGTCGTGGCCTCAATCTACCTGATACCAACACCTCTACACCTACTCATGGTAGCCAACTGGCCTTTATAGAGCCTTGTAAAATATTCTGGATTCTACCGGGCCTGAAATTATTCATTTCTTCGAGAACCGTTAGCACCCCCGCACGTAAAGGCTGGGTCACGACACGTTCAACATCAAGCTTCGTATTGTGACGTATCGCAAGGTCTAGGCGGTATTTGTGCATAAAATCAGTTCCACTAGCTTCCCCACGCTGAAGATCATCAGATGACACAGACTCGCACGACTTTGGGCACCGGATATCAGAGTGATGATATGAAAAGCCAGCCCAGCTTCGAACTGGCACTACCCATGAAAAGACCCAGCCAATATCCAATCCTCTTGGCTATCTGGTTGTGCCAACCCCGTCACGCTGTGTTTCCGGTCCCCCCTTTGTATTCTGGCCTTGATTGACATTCGAGCGATTTTTTCCCAGTTCTCGGATGTGGAATGTCCTGGCGATTACTCTGGGTAACTGCGGCGTCTCTATTCAATTAGGCCAATAATACAATGGGGCAAAATCCATGTAAGGTTGTATCGCTCATGGAATACGAATACTTTCTCGCCGGTGAGTGTTTCGGGCGATTTGTGACACACCTAATACACAAAGGATCCAACGTTTTGGCGCTCCCTCACCCTCAGCACAAGTTTTTAGAGGTTTGTAACTCCTATGCTGCTGAACAGGAATATTGCTTCATATGGGTAAAAACCCAGCCGATATGACAGTGAAGCCCGATGTCATTCGGCGTCCCTCGGCGTATCGACTAAAACGCTTCACTCTCATATACTCTTGACCATTGTAAACTGACTGTAATTTTAGTGGAACGACTATCTTTCTCTAACAGAGTCTTGCTTTGGGAGACTACCGACGAGCAATAATATCGCGCGGTGCGATCAAGGTGCTGGATCGTGCGGAAATGAAACCTAAGGTGTTAGTGCATCGACTTTTCATATTAGTACTCACCTCGTGGATCCTTTACTGGGTAGGACACTCCGCATACGAAAAAATATGATGCGACTGGTGCGGATTTGAACGTAATTGGGACACCTCTTTGGGTCTGAGCAACAAGAAGTCGTACCATAACAGTGGGGACCCACCGCACTGATCTTTATATGCCGGAGGATCATCGATGATCCAAAAGTAGGAAACGACGGGTTTTAAGACACACAATCACTCGCCTAGTAAGTTGGAGACAATACTAAGGCATGATACTAGCTCCATCAGAGAGTCCGAAAGTCATGTCGATGAACTTCGAACCTGGCTGTGATGTCCATGGACCAAAACCGCCTTGAGTTCGCATTTCCTCCTCGTGTGTTCGTATTAACATCAATGACACTATTCATCACGTTCGACGGTGGGTGCCGATAGTATACTATGTCGACAGACCTCATGCCCCGTGCGTGCACCGCAACTAGCAAGAACAAGATGAGCAAACCATCTGTCCTCATCACGGTTTGCAAAACTAGTACCCGAGGGAATAACCATGGTATGGCAACCTCTTTTTGGAAGCGACATGCCCCAACACATCTTTTGCGTCCGCTTAGACTCCCATGGGCTAGTGAGGCGCTCTAGAGGGCTCTGTGACTGTTAAACACTTGCTTCTTACTTGCGCAGATGGTCTTCTCTTCTCGCCACCCATTCTCATCATGTTGCCCTCCAACCTCAGATGGATGTCACTGGCGATTCTTGCCACCGGACTGCTTTCCATGCGTCCGTGTGGGTTTCTGCCCAGCAGACCACCGTTGTCTGCCTGTCGCAGTACAACTGGGTTGGTCTGCTTCGTCGTTCCGATTCCTTTCGGCCGTGCTAACCAACGTGTCTGATCTGATAGATGGACAACAGCAAGAGCCAAAACCCGTGTCTCGTTGCGTCCTTCGCAATGGGCGCATGCACCGGTGGTCGTACGTACCCGTCCCTTGCACTATAAATTTGATTCTGAAACCCCTTTTTTTCAGAATTCAACGTGACCCCCCTAGACTCTGGCGCTTCCTACGTCGGTCCTTATACGGTCGCAGCCACTCTATGCGAGTGCAACACCATCACATACAACCTTATAGCCGCCTGCTCCGTATGTCAGGACGGCACCTGCCTCCAGTAAGATTGTCAGCAACTCTGACATGTCCTTTGTCTCACTTCCCACATCAGTTGGAGTTCGTGGTCCACCAACTGCTCTACTGTCTACCCTGGAATGTACGATTTACATCAATTCTGTATATTGCATTCCCAGGCTGACTATTTCACTAGGTACCCAGAGGACATTCCATCTGGAACTACCATACCGCACTGGGCTTATCAGGACGTTGTAGTATGTCACGTTTCATGCTACCATTCTTTTAGTGTTCAAACCGTAATAGGTATCCGATAATTTCAATGTAACTCTCGCTCAACTTACTGGAGGTGTGTTCATTGTGATATCTCAACCAACGTCCAACTGTATATCTTTCAGATGCACCTGAGTCGACTGCTACCGCGGTCACATCCACCCCTCCCGCTTCTATCACGTCTAGTGGTAACTCAGGAACACAGTCTCCCCCTTCCTCTTCCGTTTCCTCATCTTCAAAATCCAATACTGGGATGATTGTTGGAGGTGCGGTGGGAGGCATAGTAGTGTTCGGAGCTATCGCCGTCGCCGACAGACAAGTGCGCCTCCAGGTGGCACCATGTCCACCACTACAAGCCCTTTCGTTCATCCTGCTACTCAGCTGAAGTTCTATGTAAGTTCGGACCGTATGATCGTGAGACTCCGTTAACGTTATCCATTAGGACCCGTCCGATCCCAGCACATTCCTCCCCTCGCCGACTATTTATACGAGCCCTTTTGCCATCCGTCAAAGCAACTCTATCCCTTCCAACATCCATGCTGCCCAATGTGGGCATCCTATTGCATACAGTGGTATCCCAGAAATTTAGTTGTGGAGTCTTGCGTAGCCATAGATATCACATATCCATCGTCTCACCTCTGTACCCTGTTGACACGATTTACATCACCAGCGTGCACTCTTGTACTTGGACCGGCATGTACGTGCTCGTAACTCTGTCATCACCATCCTGCAGTACATTTTAGTAGCCTAGTAATGCATCTATCTGCCTTGTCAAACAGGTATGCCGCTCATGTGCGTGATCGTCATCCGACTTGATCGACAACGTGACATGTACCTTGCCAACTAGTATGTATTGTGATCACTGGCACACCACTAGTACGAATGATGATGATGACCCACGATGACGGCCACGATGAATATGGCAAGCATGACCACTGCAATGACAACGATCGACAGTGAACCAACCCAGTGACTACGATAAACACTATCGCGGCCACCAAAATCAACGGGGACGACTACAGCCAGTTACCGCCCACAATCACAATCACGATGTCCCTGATATCACACCGCACCAGGCAAAGTCCTGGTGTTACCGCCCGTGATTTTGATTACCAATGGTTAATGAATCCCGAGTTCTGTTGTGCATTGTTTGGATATATACATTTATAGAAAAGAGTGGTCAAGGTAGCTGAACACCAACGTTGACACTGGAAACACGATGGCTTCCAGGACATGAAGTCGCATTGCTGTCTGGTAACTTGATGCAAGGTCGTTTCCCGAGGTTGACATTATGTCCTTCAGGTCGTATCGGTGAACTTCGGATTTGGCCGTACTCGAAGAAACTTCCCCAATTTCCGAGGTGTTCGTTACTAGGGCATCGATGCACCGTGTCCAACGAGCTACCGAGGAAGTATATTAGGACGACGGACTTCGTATGCATATCTCAAGCAAGGACAGTAGGTCCCAAGAGCCTGGATCTGCAAAATTACACGTAGGAATGGACACGGAATGGGGACCTCCGTTTGGAAGGACTGCATCAGGCATAAGTATGCATGCTGTAAGACACCTTTAGACGCTCGTAGGCCAATGAGGGGGCTCCTTCAAGTACAAGAGACTCGCCCTGCTTGTTGCGTGTTCAGATCGGCACCGGCCAGCTCTGCACGTCGTTCCCGCCGAGACTCCTACGGGACACTGGACCAGCTCGAGGATCCTTTGAGAGGTCGACGGCGCTAGTCTGCCATCAGGAACCGGGTTTCATGAAGCAAACCGATGATCCTGCTCTTTCCCGTCCCTCGTTCTCTTCTACCACCCATCCTCAGCATGCTGCCCTCTGATCTCAGATGGACGTCGCTGGCGATCCTTGCCACCGGACTGCTTTCCATGCGTCCGTTGTGGGTCTCTGCCCAGCAGACCACCGCTGTCTGCATGTCGCAGTATGACTGGGTCGGTCTGCTTTGTCGTTCCGATTCCTTTCAGCCGTGCTAACCAACATGTCTGATCTGATAGATGGACAACAGCAAGAGCCAGAACCCGTGTCTTGTTGCGGCCTACGTACAAGGCGCATGCGGCGACGGTCGTATGCACCCACCTCTCACATGATAAATTTGAACATGAGCGCCTTTCTTAGAATTCACCGTCGACCCCCTGGACCCCGACACGCACTTTGTCGGCCCTTATGTCAGCGAGGCAAATGCCTGCGAGTGCAACACCATCACATACAACCTCATAGCCGCCTGCTCCGCATGTCAGAACCGCACCTACATCTAGTAAGATCGTCAGCCGACTCTGACATGTCCTTTGTCTCACTTCCCACATCAGTTGGAGTTCGTGGTCCACCAACTGCTCTATTGCCTACCTTGGAGTGTATGATTTACATCAATTGTGTACATTGCATTCCCAGGCTGACTATTCCACTAGATACCCAGAGGACATTCCATCTGGAACTGCCATACCGCACTGGGCTTATCAGGACGTCACAGTATGTCTCATTTCTTGCTACCATTCTTCTAGTGTTCAAACCGTAACAGGTATCCAATAATTTCAATGTAACTCTCGCTCAACTTACTGGAGGTGTGTTCATTGTGATATCTCAACCAACGTCTAACTGTATATCTTTTAGATGCACCTGAGTCGACTGCTACCAAGCCGCAAGCGACTGCTACCGCGGTCACATCCACCACACCTCCCGCTTCTATTACGTCTAGTGCTAACATCGGAACCCAATCTCCCTCCCCTACCTCTCCTTCATCTTCAAAATCCAATACTGGGGCGATTGTGGGAGCCGCCGTGGGAGGCGTAGTAGTGCTCGGAGTTATCGCAGCCTTTGTTACCTGGTTCTGTATCCGCCGCCGCCGTCGCCGCCGCCAGACAAAGACGCCCAATGCAATGTATCATGGCGCACCAGGTGGCACCAACAGCATGTACACCACCACGAGCCCTTTCACCCCTTCTGCTACTCAGCCGATGTTCTATGTAGGTCACCGTATGCCCATCAGACTTCGTTAACTCTCTGCTAGGACCCCTCAGATCCCACCACATTCCCCGCTTCGCCCCCCTCACCGACTATTCATACCAGCCCTTCTACCGGCTATCAAAATAACTCTATTCATTCCAACATCTATGCTGCCCAAGGTGGACGTCCTGGTGCATACCACGGTGTCCCAGAACTTTAGTCGTGGATCGTTTTGAATCCTGCATAGCCATCCCATTCTTTTTGTCGCGGCCTTAAATTACCTGATACTGACACTCTACACCCTATGGTAACCAACTGGCCTTTATGGAGCCTTGTAAAATATTCTGGATTCTACCGAGTCTGAAATTATTTCATTTGAGGACCGCTGGCACCCCTGCACGTAAAGGCTGTGTCACGACACAATTGCCGCTCGTACTAATCAGTGTGACGCAATGCATTCATTGGGGCATGTCTCCAGATTCGGTCATCGTAAGCATATGCACTGTATCGCAAGGTCTACATACATAGGTGGTATTTGTGCATAAAATCAGTTCCACCGGCTTCCCCATGCCGAAGATCGACACAAAGGCTCACTACATATTTTGGGCACCGGATATCAGAGTGATGATATCATCGAAAGCCAACTCAGTTTCGAACTGGCTCTGCCCATAAAACACCCAGTGAAAACTAACTCATGGCTATGATCTGGTCTTATTAACCCCTCACGATGTATTTCCGTCGGTTCCTCCTGTGTATTCTGGCATTCGAGTGACCTTTTCCGAGTTCTCGGACGCAGAATGCCCTGGCGATTACTCTTGGATGACTTTTATCATCTGTGCTGACCTTGGGCAGAAGCTCATGCAGTGTCTCTATTCCCAATCAATTAGCCCAATAATATGAAGATGTAAAGTTGCACCCCTCTTTGAATCCGAACGCATTCACGGCGGTGAGTGTTTTTCCGGGCGTCTCCCTCCGGGGAATCATTACATTGCAAGCCCGAATGCAACCATGGCCAATGTCACACTGTCGTGTATTCTCTTGTTTACATCATCGTATCCACCATGTAGACACGATAGCATTCTGATATGAGGTGCCAAGGAAGTATTTCCATATTAGGTCGACAGACCACTGTAAAGTTTAAACCCCAGAAAAATCTGCGAAATTATGCAAGTACATAATGTGTACGTGTGGTTTGGACAGCTATCATAGGCATGACAATTACAGTCTTTGCGGCTCATTTGTGGCATTTCTGAACCACAGCTACTTCAGAAATTCTTGCAGACTTCTACTGCAGAAATTTTATTTATTAATAATAGCTACTGCACACAATTCTACTAATTCCATTCGGTGCTGTATAGTGAAGGAGACTGTTGATGTGGGCGATGGCTGTTGATGTGCTGATGGTTGGCATGCTGGGGTGAAGCCATTGATGGTAGAGGGTGGCCAGTGTCGTTCGTCGTGCTAGTGAGGGTGGGTCATTGTTGGTGGTGGGAGTGGCCGTTGTCGTCACAGAAGTCGGGTGATCGCAGTATGTCAACGTCGACAACCACCACCAACGGAGTCAGCATTCCAGAAGGAGGGCGGATTTGTTGAATGTACTAGACAACTATACAAGTTAATGTTACTAAAGTTCTTAGTACATGGTCATGTTGATGTTACCGAAAATTATCTAAATCGCACATTCAAGTATCAAACTGCCCCATTTGAGCTTAGTAATAATTATGTAATTTTGCGGACATTTTTGGTGTTTGGACTTCGTACGCATTTTTCACTGGCAAGGGCGGCGGGGGCCAGCCAACTGTACTGGTGTACATGAAGGGATGCTGATGGCCAGTTCTGTGTGTCCTCCCCTCCAAAGACTCTCTCGGGGACACTGGACCCGCTGAACGATCCTTTGAGAGGCTGACGTGAACTGCCACCAGGAACCAGGCATATTACTATGAGGCGGGCATCAGCATTTATTTGTTCTTTCCCATCCCTCCCTGTCGTTCTTTCTCTTCCGCCACCCATTCTCATCATGTTGCCCTCCAACCTCAGATGGACGTCGCTGGCGATCCTTGCCATCGGACTACTTTTTATGCGTCCGTTGTGGGTCTCTGCCCAGCAGACCACCGCTGTCTGCATGTCACAGTATGACTGGGTTGGTTTGCCTTGTCGTCCCGGTTCCTTTCAGCCGTGCTAACCAACGTGTCTGATCTGATAGATGGACAACAGCAAGAGCCAGAACCCGTGTCTTGTTGCGGCCTACACACAAGGCGCATGCAGCGACGGTCGTATGCACCCACCCTTTACATGATAAATTTGATCATGAGCGCCTTTTTTCTCAGAATTCACTGTCGATCCCCTGGAGCCCAGCACGCACTATGTCGGCCCTTATGTCAGCGAGGCAACTGCCTGCGAGTGCAACACCATCACATACAACCTCATAGCTGCCTGCTCCGCATGTCAGAACCGCACCTACATCCGGTAAGATCGTCAGCCGACTCTGACATGTCCTTTGTCTCACTTCCCACATCAGTTGGAGTTCGTGGTCCACCAACTGCTCTACTGTCTACCCTGGAATGTACGATTTACATCAATTCTGTATATTGCATTCCCAGGCTGACTATTCCAATAGATACCCAGAGGACATTCCATCTGGAACTGCCATACCGCACTGGGCTTATCAGGACGTCACAGTATGTCTCATTTCTTGCTACCATTCTTCTAGTGTTCAAACCGTAACAGGTATCCGATAATTTCAATGTAACTCTCGCTCAACTTACTGGAGGTGTGTTCATTGTGATATCTCAACCAACGTCCAACTGTATATCTTTTAGATGCACCTGAGTCGACTGCTACCAAGCCGCAAGCGACTGCTACCGCGGTCACATCCACCCCTCCCGCTTCTATCACGTCTAGTGCTAACATAGGAACACACACACCCTCCTCTACCTCTTCCTCATCTTCAAAATCCAATACTGGGGCGATTGTGGGAGGTGCTGTGGGAGGCGTAGTAGTGCTTGGAGCTATCGCAGCCCTTGTTACCTGGTTCTGCATCCGCCGCCGCCGCCGCCGCCAGACAAAGACGCCCAATGCAGTGTATGATGGCGCGCCAGGTGGCACCAACAGCATGTACACCACCACGAGCCCTTTCACCCCTTCTGCTACTCAGCCGAAGCTTTATGTAAGTCTTCACTGTATGCTCGTCACACTTCATTAACTCTTTGCTAGGACCCGTCCGATCCCACCACGTTCCCCGCTTCGCCCCCCTCACCGACTATTCATACCAGCCCTTCTACCGGCTATCAAAATAACTCTATTCATTCCAACATCTATGCTGCCCAAGGTGGACGTCCTGGTGCATACCACGGTGTCCCAGAACTTTAGTCGTGGATCGTTTTGAATCCTGCATAGCCATCCCATTCTTTTTGTCGCGGCCTTAAATTACCTGATACTGACACTCTACACCCTATGGTAGCCAACTGGCCTTTATGGAGCCTTGTAAATTATTTTGGATTCTACCGGGTCTGAAATTATTCATTCATTCGAGGACCGCATGGCGCCCCTGCACGTAAAGGCTGAGTCATGACACGTTCAATATCAAGGCACGATTGCCACTCGTACTAATCAATGTGACTCAGTGTATCGCAAAGGTCTGGGCGGCATTGGTGCATAAATTATTCCACTGGTTTCCCCACGGTGAAGATCATCAAGTGACACAAAGGCTCGCACTACTTTGGGCACCGGATATCAGAGTGGTGATATCGAAAGCCAGCTCAGCTTCGAACTGGCGCTGCCCATAAAACACCCAGTGAGCAGCCAGAATAAGTCGCGTTAACTGTGTCAACCCCGTCGCAATGTATTTCCGGATCCTCCTTTGTATTGTCGCTTTGACTGGCATTCGAGTGACTTTTGCCCAGTCCTCGGATGTGGAATGCCTTAGCGATTACTCCTGGGTGACTTTTTGTTATCTATGCTGACCTTGGGCAGGAGCTCATGCGGCGCCTCTATTCCCAATCAATTAGGCCAATAATGCAATGGAGGAAAATCCATGTAAGGTTGCATCCTTATTAGAATACCAATGCTTTCCCATCGGTGAGTGTATTTCCGGGCAATTTGAGACACATCTAAGGCATTCAAAGGATTCAACGTATCGGCGCTCCCTCCGGGGAATCATTACATTGGCCCGAATGCAACCCAGGCCAATCCATGCGAGTGTAACACTGTCGTGTATTCCCTTGTTTCGGCCTGTGGTGCTTGCCAAGGTGAAGCTTTTATAACGTGAGTGAGGTATTATTCCACCGTCAAGGGGCTATTGACAAGCTTACTAGGTGGGACGCCTGGTCTGCCGAATGCGGTAAGTACACATCAAACAAGTAGGTCATACCGTGTGATCATGTGTGCATGCGCACTCACTTCGTAAACTTGTAGTTTATCTCAGGAACCACCCTCGAATACTCTTGTCCCGCCTTGGGCTTTTCTGGACATTGGCGTAAGCTCACAGTCCTATTGGGCGTACTAGCCACTAAAATTCTCTGTAGTCCGACAGACGTTGGAACCAAACCGCTGCCTACGAGAATGCTAGTCAGTATACTCTTGTGATGGCAAAAACTGCAATTCTTACCATTGTGACATTGGCAGCGCTCTTGGCCACTCCAACGCAATCATTGCCCACAATGTCTGCCACTTCCACACCCTCAGCGTCAAGCAGCCCCCACTTGAATGCAGGAGTGATAGTTGGCGTGGTCCTGGCAAGCGTGGTTGGCTTCGCCATCCTCGGGATTCTTATAGTATTTTGCATGCGGCGTCGCACGTGGAGCCATAATGAAGAGCGGGTTGATCAGTACCCCCTGACCGGCATGGTACAGAGTACCAGTCCTTCCCCCTTCCAGCAGATCTACGACACGCCCGATACATCGGGCATCCTTTATGTGAGTTCCTACCGTGAAGTGCTCGCATGGAAGAGCTAGGCTGAATGGTCTTCAGAATCCCAATGATCCAAACACATTCCCGAAGTATATGGATTCCCACATTTCCCCCCAGCATCCTTGCAGGTAGCTTGAGCATGGGGAATTGTAAGGAGTCAGTCGTTAAACAGGCTTTGAATATTCTTCGGCTGATGAATGGAGTGCAACATGCAGTACAATATTGTGATTGGGTGTAACCATTATAAACAACTGGGCAGATACGACAAGACAGCTGTATAACTATTCGATGTGAAATACACTTACGTGTCGGTACACTAGGTGACTGAGTAACATCCACGAAGTGAGAATGTTCAGCCAAAGAATGCACCGTGATATGTTCTGAGGCGCTCCGAGATGAAGGATTGTCGGAAAAACACTGTCAAGACAATCTAACATGTGGTTGCCAGCGCCTGGTAGTTGTTAAAAGATGGGAAAGATGGAAAAGTCAGCTGAGGAAGAAAAATAAGCTCAGTTTAGGGCTAGCGTGGGCTGAAGCACTGACATTCAAAACATAACGTCTCGATCGATGGAAACATACAGCGTCTCATGTTGCGGCGAAGTCCACTGCACTACTGTGATAATATCATGGCGCCATCACTTGCGCTAGAAGAGGCTAGAAGTGAGGAAGCGAGGGCTTTATAAGGTGTCGGCGCTATCTAATCGATCGTTCGATTATCATCCACACACTCTGCACAGAATGCCTGTGTCCACGCTCACTCTGAACGATGGGAACAAGGTGCCGTGGATTGCCTTTGGCACCGGGACTGCATTATATCGTAAAGATGTTCAACATGCTGTAACGCTCGCCCTCCAGAGCGGCTTCACTCACCTGGATGGGGCGCAGGAATACAGGAACGAGGAGACCCTGGGTGCTGCTATCGCTGCCTCAGGGAAACCGCGGTCGGAGCTCTTCGTCACGACAAAGCTGGGGGGACTGGAGGGAGAGGCTACACCCAAAAGCGCACTGGAAGTGTCGCTGAGAAAGCTTGGGTTAAATCATGTCGACTTGTACCTAGTGCACCATCCGCATGTTCATATCAACAGGCTCAAGGAAGTTTGGAAAGGTATGGAAGAGGCCAGGAATGCTGGTCTCACCAAGTCCATCGGCGTTTCCAATTTCACTGTTGACCATCTGAGGGAAATACTCGAGGTTGCGACTATTCCCCCTGCTGTCAACCAGGTAAAGTGGTGCTGTATTGGCCTTTCGTGTTGCACATCCGTACTGACTGGGTACTATACTAGCTCGAGGTCCACCCTTACATCTGGAACGCCCTCCAGCCCAATTTTGCACTCCACAAACAACACAATATCGTAACAGCTGCTTTCGGGGGGCTTTCACCCCTCTTTCGTGGAAAGGGCGGCCCTCTCGATCCTGTCGTAGAAAGTATACGCGCACGGCTGGAACGTACTCGGGGCGCCCCGGTGTCTGATAGTCAGGTCTTGCTAAAGTTCCTCCGACAAAGGGACATTCTTGTCGTGACGTACGTTTACTCCGTCGGGATTGTTGTCGCACCTCGATTAACCACAATGGATTCTTCAGAACATCTTCAAAGATGGAACGTATGCAGGAGTATCTTGACACAGAGAATGTACCTGAGCTGACCCCTGAAGAAATGCAAGAGATTGAAGGTGCTGGTGCGCAGCTGCACAGAAGATTCTTCGTAAGTTGCTGGCGTGACCATAGCGTTACAGTGAATAAATATTGATGTTCATCTTCAAAGGCTAAGATTTGGCCGCCCGAATAGCTCAGTGATGTACTTCAAGATTGCAGAGGGATGAGTCAGACTGCCAAATGGTGTATTTGACTGCCGCTCAAGGACCGATCTCTCCATACTTCCGACGGCCAAGTTTTGTTTGATACTTCTGATATTCGATGAAGAATACAATCTACAACCTCTATTGCATATTATACATATGCCAGAGTTGAGTATCCATAAGTTTTGTCTTACGATCGAGTGAATCGAGATGTTCATCTCATTCTAACACGAGCTCTCGGGGTTGTCTCAATAATTTAGCGATCAGGTAACCATCATCTATCCGCATTGCTGATACAACATCACAGCGCGTGCATACTAAGTGTCTGTATTGTCTGATATGACATCGGAAGACATGCATTATGTTCGCACAGGATACAACATTGCAATGCGTGCTTGGTATCGGTCGAACATCGCTCCCGACTAGGACAAACAGTGGGAGTCCATGTGGACCTTTGTGTCCACATCCTAGATCTAACATTGGTGTCGACTAAGGTGATCTGTCCGCTTGAAATATCGGACACTGGCCACATTTTCGCCCCAAATATCCGATTTGGATCAAACATCACGGCTATTTTTTGCCCATTTCTGTCCGCACTAGGATATAACATACATAGGGATTGACCCGGGTCCTGTTTTCCCTCTCTTAGAAAACTCTCATTCCGACCAAACAGTGTTCTTACCTTTCCAGCTCTTTCGCCAACGCTTGTTTCCGCTCTCCAACATCTGTCCCTTCAATACGGATTCTTGTCTTCCCCGGCGCTCATCCCCTCAAGGTCACTGACATTTCTCCTACTCGTTGGCGATAGTAAAGGGTGGTAATTCACAGGAAATGCTCTTCATTTCCCCCTCCTTGAGACACTTGGACTTGCTATCCATGGGCCAAAACTGTTTCTAGAAGCAATCATAGCGCCCAAGCTTGGGTGCGTCAGGCTCCGCACTGGGAGGGACAGTGGCCTGGAGCTCGACAGTGTTGAAGGAAAATTCAACGATGTCCACTACCTATCTCTTAATTTTCGCCATCAACACAGAATCGCCGTGGACTCTCTGTTTCGCGCATTTCCTGGGGTACGCCAAGCAGAGTTAGACGTGTTCAACATATTCTTTGAGAATCCGCTTCTTTACAAAGAGGTCCGGGAATGGGGACCCCCCATGGACCAATGGCAGAACCTTGAAACAGTAATACTGGGATGCCATGATGACGGATGGCTGCATGATGATGATGTTAACCGGAATAATGGATGACAAGGGGGCTGGGTGGAACCGTCAGATGGAGCGCTGTAAACAAAATTTTGACGAGACCATGGCGTGGTGTGAATGGTCTTTCTAATATTCAATCAACTTGCGTAATCGACAAGGGAACGATCCTCTTTCTTGGAGCTCAAGGGAGAGTATAGAAACGATGTACATCTTCCTTGGTAACATGATTAGATGCGAGTACTTTCTAGTGACACGTGACTTTTTGGTATTATACTTGTTTGCCACAAAACTCTGTGTTGATGGCTTCCGCATCTTTGTCGCTCTCTTCGTGCTCTACATACACTACTACGTCCAAGTCACGCTTGCAGTCTTTGTATTCGGACGTATCTCGACAAAAACACTCCAATCCCACATCGTACCATGCCCACGTTGACTGGTGGAAACGCACGTTGGAGGAACTGGTGTCGAAAGGATGGCAAGCCGAGAATACGAGTCCACGCAAAAGAATAGAGACTGAGGAAGATCCAGATAACTGGAGCAACAAGCTAGTGCTCAGTGCCCGGAGGTCTTTGATGGACCGCCTTCGATACGATGGTATCGGGAAGCCTCTAGGTTTAGGTCATACAATAGTGCGTGGCATTCGTACACGGACGTGCATAATATTTATTGCACACTACTAGTAAAGGCTGACCTGGGTCAGACCGATGCCCTTATACCGCTATCACAGTTTCTCTCTTCAACCGCGTCGATTTATGCACCTGGGTGGCTACCCTACCGCATTGCTTCTTTCTTCATTGGCAAGCCGCTGTGGTGGGCAATGGAGCAATTTGATCTTGTCAAATCCGAGGACTCGTACAGCGAAGCCGAAATCTGGAAACGAGTGGAGGGGGATTATGTCTTGCTCAAGCTTGTCGAGCGCGCTGCTGACGTGATAGACGACTCTCGTGGAGGAATGACTTTGGCGGATAGCCTCCATACAGTGGAAAGCTTCCGCAATGAATTTGGCTCCAAAGTACTTCCGGGCGTGACTCTAAGCGAGACGGATACCAAGGTTTTACTGAAATACCTCGAGAGGGATAGACGGATTCTAGTCTGCGATCAGAACGTATGCCTGCTAATAATATGCATTAAATATTCGCCAACGATATTTTACCAGGTCATCAAGTTCATCACTACAGGTTGGGAGGACAAAGTGACAGTGATCGACTGTGGTATCCTTGAGCTTAAGACGGCTGTGAACAACCTACAAGTTCAGGTGGACAGGATCCAGCACAAGATTGACGAGTGAGTTTTGTTTGTTCAGGTGTCTGTGGTCTTATGACACTCTGCACAGAATGACAACACGGATATCGACTGCTCTACGACAACAGCAGAAATCGGTTGCCTTGGCCCATCTTCGCTTTAAAAAGAGTTTGGAGGAGGTGTTAACCAAGCGGCTAGGTGCCCTTCAAAATCTCGAATCGACGCTGATGAGCGTGGAGACGGCGGCTAGCGATATCGAGGTAAATTATATCACCTCGCACACCGACAAGATCATTGAGGATTGCAGATTATGAAGACGTATGAGAAGTCTACGACAACATTGCAAGCCATACTAAGCCACCCCTCTCTTCAGAGGGAAAGGGTTGAAGAAACGATGGATGCATTGGCTGCTGCGAATGCAACTGCCCGCGAGGTCGACGATGCTATTAAGATCGGAAGTGATATGGCAGCTGCAGAGATAGATGACAGTGATCTGGAGGCTGAGCTTAAAGAGTTGGTGAAGGAGGTGGAGAATGAGAAGGAAGAAGTAGAAGAATGGACTGTGTTGGAGAAGCTGCACGGTGCTGCAGTGCCAGAACACATTCCTGCCCAAACTCCATCTATATTAAACCAGCATCCTGTTGCTGCAGTCTAGGACTTCCTTATTGGGTCGTTGGTGACGCAATTGATATGTGCCCTCAGCGTCTGGCGTACACTTGCGTGTTGCTCTCAACCTCCAAATCCACGGCAATTGATGGCGCCGATTCGGCTGCGTCATCCAAGTGGCGTCACTACGATTCAGGTCGACTTTGATAATGCAACAGTAGGGGATCTACAACGACTGATCTTCAGGGCATCCGAGATCTCCCCAGCTCAGCAAGAAAGTAAGCTCACAGTCATCTAGATCGTGCTCGGCGACAGATGGGTAGCGCTGCAGTTAGATCGGGTTACCCTCCACAGACCTTAACGACCATACCCGCATTGCCTTTATCTAGTTTGGGGCTCAAACCTGGAGAGCAGATCATAGTGAATCAGAAGATATCCTCAGCTACAGGGGCCTACTCGCAACCCAGCATTCCGATACAGACGACCTCGGGAGCTTCGCCTGTTTCGCGATGGACTCCTGCTCCACCAACGACAGGTCCTGCGGCCGTGGAGACACCTTCTGGCGTGCTCGTACACAGGGTAAGTAAGCTCTTCGTTGCTACGGATGCTGATGGCGAACGGCAGCCTGGGGGCAGGTTGTTCCCGATGATAATTCCTGTCTGTTTTCGTCTGTTGCTCTGATATTCGAGCAAGATATCGCCAAGGCGCAGCAGATGCGACGAAGTGAGTTCGATGTCTCGCTATGCACTTTGTTCGCAGATTTATGCGGTCAAGAATAGTCGTGGTGGATGGGATACAGAGAGATACAGAGACTTACAACAATGCAATTCTGGGGTATGCTCACAGATGTCATTATTGCACGACCAATCCCGATCAGTTAACGTAGTATGCCACGCGAGCAATACATCGCCACGATCCTCAAACCTTCCACATGGGGTGGGGCTATTGAACTTGGGATTTTAGCCAAACATTTTAAAACGGAAATCGCGTCGATTGACATCGAAACTGGGCGGATTGATCGGTTTACCCCACCACCACAGAAAAGCAGCGGAAATAGGTATTTGACAGTCTCACCTTGCGGATGTATATTAGTAACTCGTCATTTTGAGCAGATGTCTTCTTATCTACTCGGGCATACATTACGATGCCGCGACTCTGGCTCCTACGGTCAATGCCCCACTGGAGTGGGATCAAACTGTTTTCCCTATAGTAAGTTGACTATTCAACGGTCTTGGGATTGATGAATGTCGCTCTGGCACAGATGGCCACTGATGATGACCATGACTCAATTCTGAATGCCGCGAAAAAGCTGGCAACCATTCTGCGGGAGAGACGGGCATTTACTAACGTTGCCACGTTTGATCTAAAATGCGAGGTAAGTCGAACCGATGGGTCAGTGTCTGCAGGTGTTCATTTATATGCAGGATTGCGGGAAGGGCTTGAAGGGTGAGAAGGATGCGAGGGCACATGCTCAGGAAACTGGCCACGTACGATTCGGGGAGTATTGATGATTTTGCGGTCCGGCTGGCGGTTCAGAAGGAATTTTCTCCCATACTGTATCATTACTGCACGAGGAGTCAGGACATTCCCATAACTAGCTCACGCTCAATCTCCATAACCACAGGGACGTGATCTGATGCACCGTATATTTCGCTCCGAATCTCACACAATTTGACCTTTTCCGCTATGCGTTCGCTCACTACAACTGGAAGCCAAGTGCAACTTAGTCCAGCAGAAGCGCAACGAGGGATGTCAGTAGACTTACACATATCTAGCCTCCATCCGAGGCCTTTGGATCGACAATTGAAGCGATATGAGAAGTAAGTGTAGTGTTGATCATCTGGGTGCATATGCCGCCAGACGTCGACAAATTTGCCGGTTTCTTGTTCTGACTCTGGGGGATTGAGAATACGTTCGAATGCCTCCGTCTCATCTTTCGTATAGCCTGCCGTCTTGTTCCAGTTCGACTTTGGATTGGCGAGATCTATCATCGCAAATAATTAGCGACAGCCATAGAAGGGCGCGAGAAGTAATGATTACCTTTTGCCGTTGGGGCGACATTGAGATCTCCCATCCAAATTACCGGTTTCTTTTGGTCCAGCTTTCGGATGTGTGCAGTAAAGTGCTGGTTCCACGTATTTTTCTGGGACAGAGTCTATTCCACCAAATCAAAGGGATAGAGCTTAGAGAATGGAGGTCGTCAATATGTAATGTGTGTACCTTCAGTCCTTGTCCTGCGTTGGTCACATATGTTGCTACGACATAGCAACCTTCAAACTCGAAGGTGACAAGGCGCCCTTTGACGTGGTCTGGATCTGGGTGTCCAGGCAGATCTGTACTGACTGTGATGGGTTTGTGCTTGGAGAGCAGGGCAGTCCCGGCTGTTGGTTACTTAAATACAAACATTTCCAGAAGGTATTGGTAATTACCGTACGACTTCTTGCCTGATATTGCCCATTTACGGTGGTTAAACCGGCTATCTAATATGCCGTCTTGCGGGGCACTGTTGACCTACATGGCTGTCGTTGGAGAAGACGGAACGAGAAAGTAAGGTGTGCACTCACCTTAGTCTCAGTGAGAACGAGTATGTCGGGATCCTCTGCTTCGATGTAATATTTGAACCCCTGTATTGACTTCAGTGTCTGGACATAGAGAGCAGGGAAAGCATGCCTTTTTCTGGGCGGAAGCCAGTCCGCAGATATTCCACGACGCAAGGCGGATTGTGCCTTCTGTACGGGGTGGGAAGGAAATATGTACTGGGAGGACTTTATTGGTGGGTTGGCCGTTTGCCGCCACTCCAGTGTCTGATGATGGTTTGGCTTTCTTGGCCACTGACTGGGACTGGGCGCTTTCTTCTATGTCAGAAAGCGTTGCGGTTGTTGCGGCTTTCCGTTTGGGCATCCTGGTGGCTGCTAAGACTGGTGGTCGACGACTGAGACGCGCCAGCATGAATTTCCTGATTTGGACACGCGTAATATGGGTCCGTATTTACACCTGTTTCAGCGTGCACGTGCTCGAAAACGAACATGACCGCTTGGGACAAAGCACTGGAGTTGAACATCCTCGGTGTGTCCCGCGTCGCGCTCTCTTCCTCAGTGGTCTACGTTCCCTACTAACTTATTGCCACCATGCCCGCCCACCGCGAGTTCTCCGCTTGCATCGTTTCCAACAACCAGCCCTTGCCAGAGTATCTCGTTGCAGTCGACAAGACAGCCAATAAGGTATCATGTTGGATCCCAAGCGAAGCGGGCAAGGTAGCGCGACATCCGTTGACATCTTGACATGTCCGAAACTCATCACTCTGCCACAGCAATTCTCGGTCCACTGGAGAGACCAAGGCTCGAATATCCACACCTGCGCGTTCATCTCCTTGGATGGCTTCGTCGTCCCTGGCAGGTTTTTGTACGGGTCAGGAAACACGTCAAGAGAAGGTGTACGAACAAGTTCGACCACGGAACGCCCATTCATTTTTTCAGAGTATCAAGACATATGTCAGCGAGTACCACCTCTGTGGCGTGAGCCAGCCCTGATCCGCTTTTGCAGGCTTGAATGGCAAGTGTAACAAGGATACCGGGACTATCGTGTTGAAGATCAAGCGTGTGCGCCTGGATGGTCACAAAAGCGCCAACGCGCTGCAGAAACTTCCGGACGCATCGCCTTCGCAAACCATTGTATCGGGACATTGTATCGGGTACGCACATCCTTGTCTGATGCACGAAACAGTCAAAGCTCAGACTAGCATTCTAGTTACGGTGACGAGCGACCTACATATGAGCAGTGCCCTTCCACGTGGCAAATCAAGCCATATGACGAGTCAAGCAAACGATCCTATGTCACGTTCGTCTTCCGGTACCGACCAATTGGTAGGTTTACTGGTCGCCTTGATAGCACCTGAGCAGCCACTGAGCCCAACTGTCTGTAGAGTTTCTGCTTTCACAGGGGATTATGTCAGAGGACGACGGCACTGCTCAAAGCGGGCCGACTCAGATGGACGCTCGCCCATTCCAACGTAGAGTGACCAGCGCGCCAGTGGGAAACACTGGCACGCTGATCACGCCAAGTCCGTCGCCAAGCCCAAACACGAAGAAAATGGAACTCATGGTATGTTCTCTCTTACACTCTATAGCGCTGTTGCTCAGGAATGTAGAGCAACACTCTCAAGGCCGCCTTCCATCCTGGGATGGTTCGCCACCGGACAACACATAATGTACGCACTGTGAGTATGAACGGTCCACGGCGGAATGAGCCATACCCTGGTGAAGGTGTCCTCCAATTCTATCCGCCACCCGATCCTAGTCGATTTAATCCGACGTCCGATCCCAAGGGAAGTCTACAGGAGAGTCTCCCGCAGGAGAAGACAGATTAGCCCACATCATTTATTAGTGTCATTGGACTTACATGCATGTTAACCTTTGTGATGGTCTTTGTAATGGTTTTTGTACTGCTCTTTGTACTGCTCTGTGTCGATGTTATCTGCTCTGTAGCTGTTGAATGTCATGGACTTTGGAGAACAATGATTGTTTGGTTTTGTTGAATTTGAAGGCTTTTGGACGCCACTTCGGACTTGTCAAGACTTACTCTTCCAATGTCCGATGTGCCATACATACTCCACATATGGCCACCGCAATGGGACCTACAGTCGCTGGATCCTGCCTGTCTAGCAGCTGTAATGTATCTACAGCTCTCAATGCCAGGCAAGTTTCAGGTTGCAGCCTGTTCTGACCCAGATGTGTCTCCAAATGGTAGATCTGTTTCTTGTCTTGGTCGGATGGATGTGACTGACTTGCTTGACATATAGGTCTTCTGCCATTCCTGACCCACGGACACCTCACAATTACTTCGTTACCTGCCATCGTTTCATTCGTTACATCCCTTTCGAAAACCCGTACTCCCGGTGTGACCGACATCGACGCGTCCCTTTCTCCTTCCCAAAAGGCTCAACGCACCGCTTGGTGGTCTTATGTAGAATCCAACCTTGGTGACCTTGTGGTGAGTCCCGCTCAATATTCCCTGCGTCCCCACGCACACAAATGGTCTGCTTTAATGATGCAGTCGCATATATTTTATGGTGTAGATTCGAATTTCTGGGGACTCACGAAACCGACGCTAGCAAGTATAATGCCGGTTCCACAGAGGTACTATGTTCCTGGAAGAATTCGGGGAGCATATCGGCCGCGGTTAGAAAGTTCAGGATTATGGTCCTTTCCAGCAGTTGAACAAGAGAAGAAAAATCCCTTTTCCAAGGACCAAAGGAAGCAGGAGGACAACAAGGGGACATTTGCGCGAGTTTTTGAGCGCGAGAAGGTGGATATGTTGGCTACCACATGTTTGTTCGTCACTCAGGGGTCCGAATATAGGTCACAGAAAAGGCGCGTATTATTTTCGGTATTCACGCAAGACTGTTGGAGGAAAAGCAATTCCTTTACGGTGACGGGTGAGTCGATCGTGTATTCATTTTTATACTCTGAAGCAGTAACTGTGATGCATAGCATGACGAGCCTCGATGTGTATCTTGCTGCGCACATCCTGCTGCTGGCAAATCCTCCCTTCCCAGACTCAGTGCTCCAGGTATTACTCCTGGAAAACTATCCCTCGCTTGTAGATCATGCTCGACGTATACAAGCTGAAGTTGCACGAGCACCTGCCTATGAGCCCGCTCCCCCACCCAAACTGTCGATTTTATCTCTCTTCAGCCCCGACAGAAACATGACCAAACCTGAAGCTAAGCCGACCAATCCAGATATCGTTCGATTTCGACGCATGCGATGGATGTGGATTGCTTTTGCTCTCGGTGCTGCTACTTACCACATCTGGAACCGCATTGAGATACGGAGAGTGCTTGATGATGAGCAAGAAGATGGAGGACATGACTTGACAGAGGAAGAAACAAAGGAAGAATCTAGTGAAACGTAGCAGTAATTTCAATTACAGGGGGAGTTTGTCACACAAGTCACGTTAGCTGTGACAGACAGTCTCTGAAATGGACGAGGACCTCATCATCGTGGATGACGTTGAGGAGCAACAAGCAGGGCCGTCCTCGGCTGTTAATGGTACACATCCACCATCTCGATTACCACAACGTACTCGGCCCCTGCGTGCAGCTGCTGAACATGCGATGGCGACCACACTCCGTCTCAGGGACTCTACAGAACCGTCAGAGCGGACGACCCGGTCATCCCATGTTAAATCCAAGCCCCAGCCCAAGCTAAAGCTCAAGTTGAGCGAGCGGGCGGCGGCACAAGCTCCTGGGATGTCGTTTCTAGGTTCATATGACAGGGAGCTGGACTCGGATGACGAAGACCTTACATTTGAGGAACAATTCATGATACGAATGCCCCCTGGGGAGGACTGCGAGAAGCTCCGCAAGATGATCCAGTCCAGAGAGATCACCAATGACGTGTGGTTCAAGTTCAAGGGTGGGGGGGATTGAAGATTAAACTGGTGCTTATTGGACTCACATTGCGACAACAGACTCACGACGTGGAGTCTTCCACATCGGCAGTAACCTCTATTCCTTCAAGCTAGTTGACCTACCCTGCATTATAGAGTCACAGAAGACCCTCGACAATAAACAGATGTTCAAAGTCGCTGATATATGTCAGGTTACTTGTTCTTCTTCATATTCAGTTCCGAAAGTTGAAATCATGCTCTTAGATGCTGGTGGTTGAGAATCGCATACAAGAAGAAGAAACGGTAATCGCCAACAGGAATGTCAATGTTGACGAGTTCATCTGGCCACATGGCATCACACCCCCGCTACACCATGTTCGCAAACGACGGTTCCGGAAACGGGTCAATAAAAGGGTCAGTCTGTTTGTATATCTCGGCTTTCTCGATTCAAACTTGCAATAGACGATAGAAAGCGTCGAGGAGGAAGTTGAGAGGCTATTAGCAGCCGACAACTTTGCAACTCAGGTCAAATATGGTGCGTGACTTTCTTACTCTCACACTGCATTTGAGCTGCAAGATGACTCGATGGTAGAGGTACTTGACAATGTAAATCCTGACCTTTCGGACTCTGAGTTCGTTGAGCGCGAGGGGACACTTGACGCCCTCACACCTGGAGTGCTTGGTTCTGAGGCTGGTGACGCACCTACACCCGGTGGCGATATCGGAGACGGTGAAGGCGACGAGGCAGAAGGTGACGAAGTGGAACCGGAAGGTGACATTGACGAGGAGCTAGCAGCAGAGCTCGACCTTGCACTGGGCGATGACGAAGGCGCCGACGAAGAGGAGGATGACGAGGATGATGACAGTGAGGATGACGAGGACGATGAAGACGACGACGATGCACAGGAGAGGAAACTACTGAATGAAGAAATCAGGGATTTGGAGGCAGCTGTTGCGAAGAAACAGAACGAAATCATGAGTTCATCTAACCCTTTGATCAAGGTATTGCCCACACATTTTCATGTAGCGTCTGTGTTAAGCTTACCACATCCGGTAGAAACGGTTCGAGGATGCCCTTAAGAAGCTGTCTGCTGATCTGGAGATCAAGCGAGTCCAGCGAGACGAGATGAAAGAGCGGCAGCAGAGAAAGAAAGAAGGTATCACCGCTGGGGATCCTGATACAGATGCCGAGGGTGGAGCCCAAGATGGACCAGATGCTGACGATAATAATGCTCATGATGGCGACTTGTTTGGAGCAGGCGATCCCACTGCCATGGACATTGGTTGAAACGAGATATGCCCGAACCTGGGAGGTCACACTGATTTCATGTTCTGCACAATCACTCCTAAAAAATTCTCGTGTTAAGTGTAATGATTTAATGAGCATAACAGGTGAGTGTGTAGAGTATCATCTTGCCAAGGATTGTCGTAGAGCTACGATCGCTGCCTGAGTGACAAGAGGGGCATAAACAATGCAAGTGAAAGGGGCAAACCATATCCCCAATACTTCCCAATTCCACACGGCCTGCTTCACTTCACTTGAGAGGAACAACAGCCAACCCCATGCAAGGAGTATGTAAACCACATATTTGGCGAGTCCCATAGCTTTGGCGAAGGGGTGTAAAGGGGGCAGCGATGACGAGGAACACATCAGAGGAATGCCAAGCGTAACAGCAAGCATAGCCGCTAGTGAGAAATTAAGAAGGGAAGTAATGGAAATCACAGTGGACGCGAGGCAGAGATTGAAAGATTTGAGAAGAATTACAAAGGGTGCAGCATCTGGGCTTCCATTTGGAAAGAACAGTGAAATAGCTGGCAGGGCTGAGAGTAGACCAAAAAGGATTAATGATGCAGTCTATTTAAGCAGACCACATGAGAACCAGGTGAAAGGATAGTAGAAGAATCACGCACAAATTGGTTCTCGAGAAATACGGGCGAGCATATAAAGTGAAACGACAGCAAGCCCATTGCATGTGTCGCGATGACAGTGAAGACTGGGGGTAACACAGGTCTCCGCCTTGATCTCCATTTCATCTGGACCTTTTGTTCCCCAGAGTTTATCTGATTATTAGTCCCATCTTTCTCCCGTTCATCCTGACATGCCACCTCTTGCATCCATCTAGCTTCGACCCAATGGCCAAGCCCGGAAAACATCATTGCAACTCCAACGAGCACCGCACTTGGAAGGAACTTGCCTATCTTCATGAAAGTTCCCGGGCTAGTGAAAAGGTAAAAAAAGAACGAGGCATGTAGTCGTTCCAACAGATTGTTGACTGTGCGAAGGGTAGATTCTATTATTCTATAAACAAATGTTGAAAGATGAACAGACGGACAAGAAATGCATAACAGGCTTACTTTCCAAGGGCGTAAAAACCATGAGGTCCAGTGGCAGGAACGGCATAAAGAGTAATGGAGTCAATGCGGAATCGATGGTATAATCCGTGCGCTCCGCTCGGTCTCCCTCTTGCTTGGTAACCTACGTGCCTTTTTATGTTTTTTGCCCTATACTCGAAATCCTTCAGCTGCGGGCTGCGACGGATGAACTCTGGTGCATTAGCAAGAATGCTTGTTGCTTCCCAGCGGTCAGGGAAGTCGTGCGGTTCGAGGTGGTCATAAATAATAAACGGAACACCGCCAGTGTAATGGGAAATGAGCCGGGCAGAGTTGATGAGATCCTGATTAGGGAGTCGACCGTTGAGGCCCTCTGTGGTTGTCTTCAGCAGTGCAAACAATCGGTACAGAAGCTAACTAACCAAAAAAAACGCCAAGATGAGAGAAGGAATGCCCAGGGTAATCAATGTTGAGAGCAGTCCAAATAACTCCTGAAGTATGTTCGAGGAAGTCTGTTGCGAGATCTGGAACTCATACGTCAGATGATCAGGTCATCCAGCACGAATGGACAGGTACCGACTTTGTGGTATAGTACCATGGTAGGCATTGAGCCATGCTTGCATCCCATCAAGATGTCCATCCCCAATAACGAATATGATGTCCTTTGCCCACAAGGAGTAATCTGCAGTATATTGCTCAAAGACGTCGTGAGTTGACGACGATGTTGACGTACTCTTGAGGAAAGCAGCCAATGCAAGCACGATAGATACGCCTCTGAGGTTATAAGGCTCCCCAATGTTACTGCACCACGTTGCACTGATTACCATCGCTTCTGATCCTGAAGTACGCGGCGATGCCATGACGGCGTAAGCGTTCACTCCGGACACAGGCTATTATCAATGTATATGTCAATGAAAACAGGGTAGGAAAACTCGAGAGGAACATACTCCTGACGACGTAGTGAAGATATAATTCTGTGTTGCAGAGGCAAGGCCAAGATTGGCAAACTCATCACGAATAAATTGAGCTCGCCTGCGTACCAAGTTAAGGCATTGTAGCGAAACAAAAAAGGATTGACAGTCTCACTGCTCACTCGTAGAATTCTGATCACGCAGCACTTCAAGACTATGGAGATACCGGTCTGCACGGTGGACGTCTTGCCAGGTCCAGTAAGTATTTACCTGTACGGATTTGTCAACAGGTAACAAGGGAAAGGAGGTATAAGAGAAGGTAAATACTTGCGAAGGCTGCAGTGCGTTTTCATCTATGTAGGTTCCCTGGGACAGCAGTGGTATCGGGATGAGACTCATCCAGATGTACCCCGCTGCAAGCAGTGCAGTTCTGAAGGCTGTCGTTAGCAGTCTGAGTGACAAGAACAAAGTACACAGACGTGATCTTGGATAGGTTTGTGTAGACGAATGTGGCCGCATTCCTTCGCCGCCGTAGTCTCGTTACATTTTTGCCTGCGCGTGGTCGTTTGAGCAATGCCCGTATTCTGTTCATCTGGTCTGCAGGAAACCACACTCATTTACGTAACACCCGTAGTCGGAAGCAAATAATGTTGGCAATGGCATTACATAGGAGCGCTGGATCCACTGGCTTGTCCCACACCTTCACGGCGGATCGCAGCGAGACATCACGCACCAGTGTGTACCAAGAGACAATGCCACCAAAGCGAAAGCGCAAGGATTCACCACCCCCAAGGGGCTTAGCCGCCGGCGAACAGCTGAAACGCTCTAAGCTTGCGGGGAACGACTCCTGGGCGTGGGGTTGGGTTGACATTGAAGTCTCTGATCCGTCCCAGATCACCCTTGAGCACCGTCTCATGACATGCGGCCTTTCTAGGAGAAATAGGAATCCGTTTTGTGGCAGCAAGTACGTGTCTCAGTCAGAGCAGCCCAAGTCTACAGCAGCTACCCAAGAACCTACGGCCAAGATTGCCAATGGTGAACTAGAGAACGATATCATCATCGTTTCTGATGATGAGATGCCATCTTGCTCAAAAAAAACTTGCAAGAATAATCCCAACTGCCTAAACTACCTTGGACAAGATAAGTGGGAAGATGAAGGTGCGTACTCGGTGGACGCGTTTCCGATGAGATCGTCAATATTTATCACATTTTTTTTTGGTTAGCAAAGGCCAGAGAGCAGTTCATGAAAGTTTCCGAGCTGGGAAATAACCCCATGCTCAATGCTCGCGACCCGGAGTTGCCAGTTGGGCTTAAAGTATGTAACGTTTGTGGTGGCTAAGTCTCCGTGACATATATTCAATTTCATAGAACCTTGGGGCAACTTGCTATGCCAATGCCTTCATCCAGGTATGCAACAATTTATATTATGGCCCGCAGTTGCCATTCAACACCCCCTTAAGGTGTGGTTCAGGGACTTGGCCTTCAGAAATGGCGTCTACCAGTGTCAACCCTCTCAGGATGCAGAGAAAAAATTCGAAGTTCGTCCCAGTCTTTGTTCTGAATCCCTTTACCGACGCTTCCGGCAGGATTCGCCTATATTTCAACTTCAAGTAACATTCGCCGCTCTTCAGGAAAGCAACCAAAAAATATATAATCCAGAAAAACTGGCAGAAAGTCTCAGATTATCCACTACAGAACAGCAAGATGCACAAGAGTTGGTTTGACACCACCCTTCTCGCTCAACGTGGCTGATATACATTCTTTGCTGCGTATTTCAGGTTTTCGAAGCTTTTCATGTCCCATCTTGATATGGAATTTCAAAAGCAATCATCCCCATCATTGAAAACGCTTGTGTCGACTCAAGTGCGTATTTACTCGATTTCGATGCTCATCAGTTCCAACTGCCGTAGTTCCAAGGCCAGCTAGTTTATGGAACGAAGTGTAGCAAGTGCAACAACAGATCCGAGCGCCCGAATGATTTCCTGGAGCTGGAAATCAACATCGAGGTACACCTTTTTTGTCTATTTACATGTCTTATGTCAATGTCTGTGGCAGAATAACTCCAGGCTTGAAGATCGAATTGCAGCATTTTTTCAGGATGAAAAATTGACAGGCGAGAACAAGTGGGTACAACTTAATTCGTACCTTCATTTACTGAATTGACACCTAGGTACCACTGTTCCCATTGCGAGTCTCTTCAGGACGCAACCCGTTACACCGAGCTTCGTGCTCTTCCGCCTGTGCTTCACTTCTCCCTGCTCCGCTTTGTCTATGACTTTGCCTCGATGGAACGGAAGAAATCGAAGCATAACCTTCTGTTTCCAACCACACTCGATATGGGGCAGTTCATGGGCCACAAGACAGGTACACCTCCAAAAGAAGGAGGGAGCCAGATATACGAGCTGAGAGGAGTATTGTTGCACAAGGGCCCCAGCGCCTATCACGGACACTATGAAGCGCAGGTTTTTGACACTGCGTACGCCAAATTTTTCTCTCAAGTCGTGATTCAGAGGTTGAAGCATGTAATTGCTATAGATCAAAGTCGTGGTTTCAATTTGACGACGAAACTGTGACGAAGATTGACCTTCTTGGCGAGAAGCGACATAGTGGCAGAGAGCTTGTTGACATTCTCAACGGCTCCAACAAGAAGTACGTCCATTTTTACTGACTCCGACCGTCTGCAAATCTTATTCACCCGGTCCCGAACGCCACCAACTTGGGTCTTGAATATCTTCGTTTACAAACGGTTGCAGAGGTAATCCACAGCCACGCGTTCGCCCGGCGAAGAAGAGAAGAATCGAGGATAGTGACGACGAAAACGTCGAGTATGTTAGCGGATTTTAAGACTTGACATCTGATGACATGCTGGCACGCTTCTTAGGCCGACCTTACCACACGGGGAAGGGAAGACTTCCAATGAAGGGTGAGCAAGGTCAAGTAGCTGGTGTGGATGCACGGGTCGGTTGAAACCAGTTTTTCCGTTATTAGGGATATATTCTCATCCAAGGACGCCTACATGTTGATATATGCTCGCAAACCAGAATCCTCGACAATTGATGCTTCAAATCTCACGAACAGCAGCAGCGCTTCCACTCTCCTCACTGGCGTTAATGGTGCTGGCAAGGAGACGACTAGCGTTACTACCCCGACTGCCATTCCCGTTTCACCGCAGCGTGCCCAGGATGTCGTGAGGACCCTTAATACTGCTCACGACGAAGCTTGCAGGCAATTTCTTTCAAGGTCGGTCTTACCTGAACTGTTTCATTTTGATCTGACATATAAGGGTGTGATTGATGGCACAGAGAGAAAGAGCTCTTTGCGCAGTTCTCAGAATTGAGGAAATGGATGAAGACTGTATATTTACATTGGAGTGTGGGATCTGCCGATGAGGTTTGTAGATGCGTTTGCCTTCCTGGCGTCACGACTTATATCCAGGTTAGAGTGCAGTCGTTGTCAGTCGACAGGCTCTGGAAGGATGGCTGTCGAGACGACTGACGAAAGCAAAGGACGAAAAGTCTCCACCAGTTGCTGGAGATAATACCCTTGGAGAAGTAATGGTTATGCCTGACATTGTCTGTGAACACGGAGCTCTGGATCCGCAGAAAGCTCACAACATGAAGCGGGTATCAAAGGTACATAGCTGCAATTTGATCAGGTGTAGTGCCTGATGTTTCATTCATTTCAGGAAGCATACGAACGGATTGCTTACGACGGGTTTGACGGCCACTCTGTGCGAAGCCCCGCGGATGTATGCGAAATATGTGTTAGGGAGTCTTTCATGGGTAACGCAGTACATGATAATATCCTCGTTCGCAACTCATTTTTTTCGATAGAACGACTTTACCAGATTCAACATCCACGTATGGTAGCCCAGTTTGACAAAGTATGCGACGTCAAGGCGGACGAAGTCGGATTTTGGCTTTCGAAAGCCTGGTTGAAAGGTGATTTGAGATTAAATATTAAGTTCGCCTTGCCTGATGCAGCAGCTTCGACTAGATTGGAGGCTCCAGAAGCCTAGGATGCATGTTCCACTGCATGGTGATGCAGCCCCCGATTCGGCAGAGTTCTGTGGACATGTGCGATGCGAACATGATCACTTATCGCTTGTTTCAACTGCCCGCCGAAGTATTTCCAGAGAGGTGAGCGCTCGTGGTTTGTCTTTTACTGGATCGAGGTAGCAGCAAGGCAACTTCTAATTAGGCATGCGACATCCTCATGAGCCTTTTTCCGCATTGGCGACCTCTTCCGACAACCGAAGAACTCTGTTCGACATGCGAAGCCACCATCAACAGTTGCAAGGAAGATAAGCGTGAATTGCGCAAGAAGGCTGAAGATGAAAAGGTAATTTTCAATACATCATCTGAAATAACCGAACTCTATGCTACATTCCCCAATAGGCTCGGCTACGGCACATGTACGATAATGCGTTGATAGGGAATACTTTTCTACTGGAAAACGTTCCATGCGCAGTGGTCTCTGCTCATTTCGTACGTATGTGGCGTAAATGGCTTGGTCGGCCGACGGATTTTGCTCGCCCGGACGCGGTGGACACCTCCTCTTTCCTCTGTGAACATGACAATCTGGTCTTTGACCCCAATGCACCGAATGACTGGGACTTCAACATTGCCCTGATTCAAATGAGCGAATGGGCTATTCTAGAGGGACTGTATGTACTTTGTTCCGGCTCTTTGAAATATCCTGTAACCACTGATTTCATGGTACAGCTACCGCTGCGGGCCTACTATTCTTGTGGAAAGGAAAATGATAGAGGATCCGAAGGGGATTTTTGATACCAAGTTCGTTCACCCTATTCCTGTCTGCCACGACTGTCGTATGAGAAGGTGATGCGCTTCCCTCCCGCGCTGTGTGCACACATCTGATGTCCTTGTCCTCCTGCAGGCGTTCAAATTATGAACGAACCGATATCACCGTGTTCCTATTGGGTAACTCCGCACACGGCGAGCAAGCTACTGTGCCAAACCAACATGGCGGGGGAAATGGCAAGCATGAGCCTATCCAAGGAGGACAGCGACCACCAACGGGTTTGAGGCAGTCTAAGCGTATCCGCCAAAGCAGAGGTAGACGAGAGAGCGCCAGGCTGACGGTGTCCAAGTCTACCACCGTCAGAGATATGAAGACCATGGTGCGTAGATGTGTCTTGCATTTGCCCTCTGCCTCTTAATTCCACCTGGATCAGCTTCAAGATATCCTCAAGGTACCAACGATATGCCAGAGACTCTTCTACAAAGATCACGAACTAGAGGACAACTCTACCACAGTCGAATCGTTGGGCATTCTTATGAACGATACGCTGCATCTCCGCGAAGAGGGTGAGGACGGTGGTCCGCGGAAAAGGCGGGCGGAGGAGAAGGGTTTTGGCGGGACCCTACTCGCAATGTCGTCATCCCATGCAGGCCTGTCGTATGATACTGGGACAAGCTCGGAAGGGGAAGCGTCGCACGAGGCAGGCAGAACGTGCCGGAGCTGCACATTCAATAACCCTCCCGAGCACCTCGTGTGTGCCGTCTGCCAAAGTCAATTGATTGGGACGTAACAATGGGAATTTCCTGGTATCTTATACGAGTACATATAATGCTTAATCGACCGTCTTTACAAGCATGAACTAACATGACGATGGGTGAGAAAAAGTGCAGGGAGTCTATCATTGTTGAGTGAAGCGACGTCGCGGAACAGAAAGAACAAAAAAAGCCAAAGAAAAAAAGAGTAGAGCGCAAGTCCCCAAACCTATTTATCACCCCACAAAAAAATGGGCTAGAGGCCTCAGGAAAGTCGACTAAAATCTGCCAAAGGAACGACTGCAGGGAAAGAAACGGTGCTGGTCTGAGTAGCTACGCCAACTGGGAATGCTGGAGCACTGGAAGTTGAATGAGCAAGTAATGAAGGGTCCATGGGCAGTCCCCGTTGTGACGGGTCAAGCACTGGCGCAGGTGGACTTAGAGGGGGTCGAATCTGCTGTTGAAGAAGCGAGCTGGCTGTTATTAACACATCAACTTCGCTTGACAAGGGTCCAGTGATCTCAACAGCTTGCGCAACGGCGGACTGCGTTGCGACGGAAACCTCATTTACGGTGACGGCCGCCGGTGGTGGCAATCCGGCAGAGATCTGGCTCGCAGCGACCGCTGATCTGTCGGCGGCGACTTGACGGGCAGCCTGGAAAACAACTTGCTGAGCTGCTGCTGCCAGAACAGTAGAGGCTTGTACCGAGCCGTCCATGCACTGTCCAGTGACTTGTCCAGTGACTTCCTGGTCGAATGCCTGAGCAGTCACCGTAAGAACGTGCTGTTGCTTTGCAAGAGCCTGAAGTCCAGGTCGGGGATCAGTCGCAATGTCATTGGACGCTATAACCTGCGATTGAGCCACTTGTGCGACACGCTGGGCGGCTGTCGTAAGCACTTGCATGACCTGAGCATCATGGGTCGCAACTGGTGGAGGCGGAACCAGAGCGGCGCCCGACGTTCTCAGGGACCTGATGAACAAATCATGAGAACGGTTACTAGGAAAAGGGACACTGCAAACCTGGGCGGAGTAATGGAGTGGTCGACGGAAACGCGCCTTGGTTTGTGTGCATCCCCGCTCAATGAACCTCGGCGAGATCCAGAGAATGCTGTGTCCAAAGTGGAAACGGGTGCGACATTTAGGTGGAACGTCTGGCTCAGCTTCTCCTCAAGGCCATCTTGCACAAACTGGTGATAAGTTCCGTCAATCACTCGAATCGTAGTCAGTACATCGCCAAAACTTACGCGCGCTTCCACGGTGATATCACAGCTCTCGGCATCGGGAGGAGGAGTGCCTTGCAGAGCATCACCCTCCCACGTAAGCCAAGAGGGAAGCGACGGCGAACTATAAGTAACGTTTAAGTTGGTCCGGGGTGCTTGTGGGTCCCAAATACGCGGAGCCCAAAACCACCGGAGACCCACGTAAGCTACGCTCGGTGGGGAGCCGGCGACTCTGCGGTGAAAAGGGCGGAAAGTCCATCTTCCATCCGGGGTTTTCTTTGCGTCTATGTTCCAGATGTGGTTACCCTTGGATTTCGTCTTCTTGCCTTCCTCGTTGAACCGGGAGATGTAGGGCTGATTCCAAAGATAGTTTCGAATCTGTGATGATCCCTGAGTAAATGCCACGAAGATGCTGCCCAACGAAATCTAACCTTCTTCATGGGAATTTTTTCTTCCGGGTAACCTTGCTTGGCCAGCTGTCAATCATTAAATCACGACATTGGTCAACAGAATCAGCATGATATAGACACGTACCTCTTCAAGAAATGCATTGGTGAAAGCTTGTATCCGAAATTTGAATGGACGGAAGTCAGGCGATTCATCCAACCGCTGCATCTTTTTGGCCATCAGCGTCTGGTGGATCGGTTCGCCTTTGGCATCGGTGGCATCCACTATAAGCCGAAAGGTTAGATAAAACTTCAAGGTTCGCGCGCTTGTGGCACTTACAATTTGAGCAGATACTATTCAAGAACTCGAAGAAGATGCGATCAACTTCCGCTCGGTATTCCTGTGGGACCTCATTTCCATGTGAAGCGGAGTTTGTTGACGTTGGCACATTCTCTGTGGACTGCCGAGTTGTCAGAGCGCCTGGACGACCAGAGTTAGCGTTTGAAAGTCGGGACGACTGTGCCTGTGCCGTGTTTCGGATGTTTTTGCTGGCAGACTCTGGGCTGAGTGAATGCACATCCGCGTAGTCTGAATCATTCTCGTTTTCTCCCTCCTGGGAAGATGTCGGGCTATGAGCACCTTGAACAGCGGTCATTTGAGAGTGAGCTTGCAAAAAATCTAAAGCCCCTGAGGCGGGAGGAACCTCGGGCAGACCAAAAGAAAAAGAGTTGCTGTTATTATTGGTAAATGACCCAGATCGCGAAACCCTGCCGATAGGTGGGCTAATGCCAGCGCCTCCCATGACAAGTGGACGTGCTTGTGTGGGTGAAGTAGAGAATGAGCCGGTGGGCGAGAATGGAATCGGCGCTAGAGCTGCGCTAGTATGGGGTATTGAATGAAAACTGACACCGTTGCTGAATGAGCTTCCCGAGAGTGAGTGTTGGTGGTTCCTTTGTGATACGGTTGTGAGGCCATCTGACCACGAAGAGCCGGCGGATGTGGTGGGGGTAAATTGAGATGGGTGGACAACAGACGTTGACATTGGAGAAGTGGAGATGAAATCAGCTGACGTAGTGGGAGCTGAGGAAGCCGGGAGTGGTATAGGTATGGCTGGTATCGGTGGAGGCTGAGAAAGCATGGTAAAGGCGGGATGAGGTAATCCAGCTGAACTCGTTGGTCGTGATGCAGGTTGCTGGGTATTCGCCGAAACGAATGACGGGATGGTACGGGGATCAGAAATGGACGAGGGAAACACAGGAGGATTCGTTACCGCTGCGGGAATGAAATGAAGAGGCGTATCCTCCTGTGGTTCTCGCTTCAAAGCTTTCTGAACTCGATCACCGGCATTTGATGAAGCACACCGTTTGCGGGACAGATCCGAACTGTCAGCGTTGTTCAGGGAGTCCAATGTGAGGGGCGGGCTTAGGTCCTGAGCGCTGCTGGGTGGCTGGTTACGAGTAGAACCCGCTGCCAAAAAGCCAGAGAAGCGCCTCGGTGAAGTTGTTCGGGGTTGAGGAGGCGAGTCTGCGATTTGAGTGGCCGCAATGAGTTCAGACACCAATGCAATCGTTTTCTTGAGTTCGTCTATTCTTGCCTCTGCTTCCAAACCTTGACCAAGAGAACAGGCAGTGCTGGCCGAATGGGCAGTCTGTGCAATGCTGCATCACACATACAGCCTTGAGTATTTACCTTATCGGCAACTGCACGATATACTCACGAATTAAGCATGCCCCCTACGACCATCAGGTGGGGATCTGAGGGGGTGTCTGGTGAACTCTCCTTCGCACTGAGGCAGGCATTATTGAGATCTGAAGGCGGGTAGATGAAAGGCGGTTCCTGGGTGATGGGGAGTGCTGCTCCGCGCAAAGAAGAGAAGGAAACCTCGGAACCGGAGCTTCCCAATGGGCTGGAGGAGGATGTGGAACCTGTGGTGGTGAGCGAAACAGGGGGACTCAAAGAAGTTGACATTGTGGTGGCTGCGGTCGATAGGGCAGAGGCAACAGCCAAGGAGAATGCAGAGGACATGCTGAAGACGGACTGGGCCTGGGCAGCGGAGGAAGGACTGGTGGCAGCGGTAGGGTGTACGTGAACAAGGCTATCTCGGGGCGGGACGGAAGTAAAGGGGACGGGTGGAGGGGGGAAGTCGGTCAAGAGACCTGGAGGGGCACAGGCTGAGCTGGAAGGGTTGAGTGGGTCCATTGGGGGCGACGAATCGGACAGGGGGATATGTAGGGTGGCGGGGTCTACAGGATGGGAAAGGATGGCGAGGCTGTCGTGCAGGGACCGGGGCAGCTGGCTCTGGAGGAGAGGGTCATCTGCGTGTGCAGGTACGACTGATGCGAAGGTCTGCGGCATGGCATTTGACGATGGAATGGGACTCGTGTCCATGCAAGTGCTCGAGGCTGGAACGTCATGAAGGGACATGGCTGATCAAAGACTACTTCACCCAAGTATCAGCAGACCAGTGCTGTCACAGGAAGCACGGACGGCCAGGAAATGAACAAGAGACGAGGACGATGGCCGGTGGGTGTCTGCGACTCGGACTGGATGGGGGTCCGAGGTCAATTGGAAGGGAGACTGGCCAGCGAGGGGAACAAGGGCCTGCGATGCAGCGGTGGACCAGACGCGAGAGACAAGAGGGTCGGACGGTCTGTGGACGGAGCTGGCTTGGAAATATAAATCAGCAGCGGGCACGGGTGAAACGACAAGAGGGAGTGCGTGGACTGCGAGTGCGAGTGCCACGACCCAGCAGCCGACAAGCAGCAGGGTATGTTTGTTTGTTTTTTTCTGTCTCTCAGCTGGCAATTTGTTTTCTCTTTTGTTTTGTCGAGCATGCAACATTCATGAAGCAGCGTATGTCTGTCACGTGTCACGCTGCGTGTCACAGGCACACCTGCCATCAATTATTAACATTAACAAAAACAATTTCACAATTATGTAATCCCTCGATCTGCCTCACTGCGAACACACCCATCAGTACCGTCTGCGCCCAGGCGACCGCGAACGCTCGCGATCTCGCCGCCGCTCGCTGGAAAAACAGGTCACATCGCGTCTCGAAGGGGTGGCCCGTGCACTTACTCATATCGCGACGACGAGTGTCGCTCGTACCGGTCCCGATCGTCACGTGACGACCGGTGCTCTCCTCGCTCACTCCCTGTCCTCGCAGAAATGCCCGCTGAGGGTGGGCCAGCAGCCGGTGTCGCCACCTTGCGCTTGTCTCGCTCTTCACGAAACTTGGACAACATATTCCGCAGCTCATGGTACCCAAGGTGCATCTGTCACATCGATCAGCTTCCATTCATTCATTGCCCGCTAGCCCCAAGCGGCTCACCTTCCCTCCGAAGTGATCCGCCAGCCGGCGATCCGAGTCCAGCACCGACAGATATGCACCGCACACATCGCATACGCGAAGCTTTTGGTGGCCAGACGCCCCAGACGTGTCCGTGAGCTGCTGCAGTTCTCGCTAAATACCCGTGTATGTCAGTATACGTACCCTTTCACAACGATGACACCAACCTCCTTCTCCGACTTCTCGCTCTTCAGCGCCTCGATGGCGGCCATTTCCCTCATTGACTCATCCACCTTGCCTTGTTCACCTGTGAGAGAAACCACGTCAACTAATTCACTCCGGAACATACCACGCACTTACCAAGACCCTCGATCTTCTCAGTTCCCCCTTGAATGGCCAACTCAATTTCAGCGATCTCTCTCATCAAATTCGTCGTCTTTGCATTCTCTTCTGGCGTCTTCTCAAGCCTTCGATGCGCAGCCCGAATCCGCCTGTCACACTCGTCCACGAATGAGAAAATATTCGATTCATATTCCATCTGGAACTTGTGGAAAATGGGATCATTGGGATTCGCCTCCCTGGCCGCTAGGAATTCAGTTTTCAGCCGTTCTGTATGCGATTTCGGACATGCACCCAGGTCCATTTTCTGCACAGCTCCTGTCAAGAACCCTCTGCAACCATATCATAAGGAATACCCACCGTGTTCGTGAACAGAGTATGCGGGCATGTGCCACACAGAAAGTTACGACACACTTTTTCGTCCGACCATACCAGGTTCGCGTTAGCGACACCCATGGCCTCTGGGCCCATCATTTGCTGGTGGACACATTCAGTACACTTCGTACACAACATAGAATGGACATGCCTCCAAGAGCTTCCGCTGCATCTCAGCTAGACGACCCATATTGACGACGGCGACGGTTGGTCGTTCGTCCAAATGGGAAGGCGTTGTTGAGACTTGTTTATGACAAAGCATGTGTCCACACATCGACAAACAAGAACCCCTATTCGAATGCCACTATACATACATGCTGTGTCTGTATTCTGAGCATGCAACAGAGTATTAACTTGGAACATATAGAACTAGCACACATGGATCAGAAGTAAAATGCAAAGAGTGGTATGTGATCAAAAAGGTGTGGAAAGCATGCGGGTGGGGGTATGTAAACCTGTTATCAATGGAAAGAAACGTCTCAGTTGCCTCGCCCACGACCACGGGCGCGACCGCGACCACGACCTCGCCCACGCTGTTTGCCACGTCCGTCATGGGTTTGCGACTGATCTGATGCAGCTCTGCCATGTGCTGCAGCATAGGGTTGATCGTGCTGACCCTGTCGGTTAAATGCACCTCGAGCGTGGCCGCGCCCTCGTCCGCGGTAACTTCCTCCTTGGGGTAATGCCTCGCTCCCTGAAGAGTCACCTTTCGTAGATGAAGAGTCGCTCCGTTCGCGAGCTTGGTTGCTCACTGGCGGTGTTGGCGGAGGGGTGAATCCACCGAACCTCATCAGAAGATTTTGGATTTCTGAGAACTTCTCTGCATTCTTCCCTATTCCAACCAGCAGTGCTTCCCTTCCCTCCGTCGATGTAATTCGCGTCCATGCATTACCGATATCCTGGGTGTCCGCCAGTCCTTTGTCAAGAATCATCCACACCACTTCAGGTTCGGCAGACTCCAGGGCAAGGGAAAGAAGCGAATCGGGTGGCGACAGGCTGTAGATCGAATTATGATCCTCGTACTTCGGATTGTAAGCATCGAAGAAGTGCTTCAAGATTGGGATATGGCCATGCTGTAGTGCCACGTGAAAGGCCGACAGCCCTTCTGAGTTACGTTCCTCAGGATCTGCACCTGGTGGGAAGCAGGATCGCATCACAAGATAACGCGGTCATTAAAGCGGCATGGACGTACTGTGGGCATTTAACCACTCCACTAAATCTACATCTCCTTTCTGGGCTGCAATATGTAGCAGCGTTTCCTGCGGGTCTTGAGGCTGTTTCTTGACGAACTTTTCACAACCCGCCTTCACCTCGCCACCGGCGGGATCAATCGAGTCCTCCCAAACACTTTTTTTGACAAGTTTAGCATCACCAGCGCGTGCTGCAGCAAATGTAGCAGATCGCAGGGTTTGGGCACGCTCTTGCTGGGCCTGAGCGGTCTCGGCAGCTTGACGACGTCGTGTCTCAGCTTCTGCTTTCTTCGAAGCTGCTTTTGCTCGTTGCCTCTCTTCTGCTTCCCTACGCTCTGCAGTGGCATGTTGGTTGCAAATCAAGGACGCGCCATCCAGTCACCATACCTTTTTCGCGCATGCGTGCTTCAAACGCTTTGCGCTCGACCTTTTGTTGTTCACGACGCTGTGCTTCCTCAGCACGGCGTTGTTCATCCCGTGCTTGCTGTTCCTGCTGCCGCTGCAGACGTGCCGCACGCTCAGCAGGAGATTCGGGGGCTCGATAGCCACGATTTGGTCTCGCTGTTGTTGACGGTCAGGTTGCTGGATATGCACAAGTACCATATGAGTGTACCGAAGCGACCATAGCCGCGGCCCGAACGTCCCCCAAGGACTTCTTCAAAAAAGAACCTAGAAGAAAGTATGAGTAATGTCAGGGGCCGAGTGTGACAAACCCCGAACATGAAGAATGCCATGCGCTCCATCTCTTCGTAGTCATCGTCATAGAAGTAGTGGTGATATTCGTCGTCGTCCGTGTCGAAATTGGAATACAAGTCGTCGTAGTCATCATCATATGAGTGGCTCGTAGCCTGGATGTGCTTTTGGAGGACGCCGTATGCCTCGGCGAGCTGTTGAAACTGTGCTGTTGCCTCAGCATTACCTTGGTTTTTGTCCGGATGGAGACGAAGAGCAAGCTATCGACCTGAGACAACGGTGCCACTTGGGCCATTCGGTGAGGACACACCTGTTTGTAGGCAGTTCTGACTTGGTCCAATGTTGCCCCCTGTGGCCACTGCTGAGCATTTGGGATTCGGATGTGGGTGAACAAAATCTACCTGCTCCAGGCCGAGAAGAGTGTACGCTTCACTTAGGGTCGACTGCTTGACCATGGTGGGTGGCTTGGCAAGAAAAAGGGCAGAGAACGCGACGTCGACGCGCTCCGATAACCATAAACGGCAGTTATCCCTATTTGCGAAAATTTGAAGCCTTTTGCATTGTCGAGCGACACAGTATGGTAGAGGGAGCAGCAGCAGCAGTCCTTGGCGGATTGTTCGGAGACAAGTACGTCCTGATCTTGTGTAGAGTCGACAAACTCATCAAATGCAGTCCTTATTTCCAGGCGGGATTCGGTCTCATGGTACACTTTGCATGTTTATTGCCGCCCAAGAAACTCACATCCCCCTTCCTAGGGTGTCGGGGTGGGCCTCACCGTACTCAGGCAAGGCTTAATGCTCGGCTCGACGACTCTCCGTAGACGCCTCCTCGTCACTCTCGAAGTCAACAACAAAGACCGCGCATACGAATGGTTCTTGGCGTGGCTGGCCCACAGCTCCAACGCGGCCCCCCAGAAACGAACGACAAGCAGGTGGTTTCGAAGCCACCAGCTAAGCGTTGAAACCGCAGTCGAACAACGGAGTAACGGCAGTTCCTCCGCCATGTTCAAACTGGTCGCTGGTCCCGGAACCCACTGGTTCAGGTACCACGGTGCGTGGATGCAGGTGCGTCACAGTGATTAAGAATGAAATCTTATAGTGATACTAACACTAAGATGAAACGAGAACGCGAGACACGGTCCATGCAGCTCATGTCCGGAAATCCATGGGAAACCATCACATTAACGACGTTGTCACGGGATAGAAACCTATTCCCGAAACTGCTTGCCGAGGCACGAGACCTGGCGATGAAAAATCAACAAGGCAAGCTCGTGATTCGCACAGCCTGGGGCATCGAGTGGAGACCATTTGGTCAGCCTCGGCAGAAGCGACCGCTGCACAGTGTCGTGTTGGATGCAGGCGTGAGCGAGAGAATAGAACAGGACGTTCGCGCTTTCTTACACCGGAGACAGTGGTACGCTGATCGAGGTAAGCGTCCTGCTGTATACCGAGCTTCGCTCAGAGTCTATCTAGGCATCCCGTACCGGAGAGGATATCTCTTGCACGGACCTCCAGGCTCGGGCAAGACTTCTTTTATCCAAGCGTTGGCCGGGGCTCTATCGTACGACATCTGCTTACTGAACCTCTCGGAACGAGGACTCGCCGATGACAAGCTCATCCACCTCCTTTCCAACGCCCCGGAACGTAGTTTTATACTCATCGAGGACGTTGACGCCGCCTTCAACAAACGAGTGCAGACCAGCGAAGATGGGTAAGACATCTTCATCTCTTCCATGACCACACATCTTACACTGTACCGCCAGGTACCAGTCATCTGTGACTTTCTCAGGCTTCCTCAACGCACTTGACGGCGTGGCATCTGGCGAGGAGCGCATCGTGTTTCTGACTACTAACCATATCGAAAAACTTGACTCTGCTCTGATCAGACCAGGTCGTGTGGATCTCAACGTGCTCATAGATGATGCGTCTCCACTTCAGGCTCGGACTCTGTTCACGCGTTTTTACGGTGGCAGTAATGATATCCATCCAGAAGTGGTTGAACAGTTGGCTGAACAACTCGAGCACCTTGTGGCGGCAGAGATGGGTGGCGGAAGGCGTATAAGTATGGCAGCACTGCAAGGTCTATTCATCAGAAATGGTGCTGCGGACGCTGTGGAATCCTGCCGGAACCTTTTTGTTGGGAAACAGGTGTGACTACATGGGTATGCTGGGAGCAGTAACGAAGAGTAGCGGCACACGGTAGAGATATCAAAATGCTGACCGCCGCTTCCGGCCCGTGTACTTGGAGTCTCTAGGAACGCTTTCCTTGCCCCTTTGGCGGTACAGCTGCATGTGGTGTCAGAACGTTTGAAGGACATGTCCCAGGGAGCATGACTTGCCTCTTTTTTCTTCAATATCCAATTTCGATCTTTCACAAGTTTCCTCTTTCCACTGCGGTCCCGCTTCTTTTCCTTCTCTCTCCTTCTCTCAAACCGTGCATGGTCCTCTGCTTCCCCTTCCAAAGCCTTTGGAAGCTGTTGCTGATTACCACTACTGCTACCCACAAACAAGCACAGGAACACCTTCTTTGCCTTTTTGGAGTTTGGATAATCAACGATCACTCCACCACCGAAACCTGCCTTTTGGGCAATCGACGTGATAAGTTGTATTTGGTCGTCTGAGGATGGGTAGAATTGGAAAACAGCACGCGATGGATTTCGGAGTGTGGAATACAACGTGGTGAAGAATCGGTGTAGACGGTGCGGTGGCGAGGATGTTGGGTGGGATGTCTCGGCATTGAGCAACCACTGTAGAACAGAAATACTATGTAGGATGAGCATCCACGTCGATGGGCGGGAAAGAACCCGTACCTTATGGCGCCATCGAAACTGCCAGGACGGAAACCGAATCCCTGACCAATATCTTGCAGGAATAAATCCCCATCGACCTCCCTCTCTAATGCAACCTCTGATATCCAGTTGGAGATTGAGTTGAACTACATGTGATACTCCACTCACGAAGCATACTCGGGGCGATATCAATGCCAGCCCATACATAGCCCTCCTCGTCAAGTATCTCCCCAGATAATCCTGATCCACAGCCAATGTCCAGGAGGAATGCAGGTTCACCGGGCGGTAAATTTAGCAACTCAAGTGCTCTGTAGGTCATATCTGCCTGTATCTGTTGGTTTCGAGTGCTTGGTAGGTGGTCAGAACATTCTGGAGTGCAGTTTCCGACCACCTACTTGGTGGTGTATTTCTTAGCCTCCGTGTCGCCATAATACTGTAGATGGGTCTCGTCACAAAGACTGATACCCTATAAAATCGAAAAATACTTGCGATTTCTGGAGGTGCTTGGAGCTCTGGGCGAGACATTTTCTGTAGATGCAAGTCACAGCGAATGGCTCCTGCAATGTTTCTGTCACGTGACTCATATCATCTAAAGATCTAAACGAGTCGTCGCAGGGCATCGCTAACGATGGCGACCCCAAGCAAGCAATACAAAGCTATCGGCGAGGACCTTTGGAAGGGGCGGACAGAGAAAGTAGTGAGTGGCGCGTCGACTCGATACCTTTCTCTTGCCCGGAGATTGGGAAAGACCCTGACTGACCCTCAGATCAGAATGCAGAACTGTTTGCGTTGACGTATGGCGCGCTCGTCATACAACTGATTCAGGACTACGAGGATTACGCAGAGGTGAACAAGCAACTGGAGAAGATGGGATACAACATAGGGACGCGACTGATTGAAGATTTCTTGGCAAGGAGCTCCTTGGGACGATGCTCCGACTTTCGGGAGGTGGGGGAAGTGGTAGCAAAGGCAATTAAGTCCATGTCGTCAAGTTCATCGTTCTAATAGCGTTTCAAGGTCGGCTTCAAATCATTCTTGAACATTACACCCACAGTCACCCACCCACCACCCACCACGAGACCAAGTAGTGTCCAACAACAAGCTGGCATCCCGTCTTCATCGTTCATCCTTACTTTAGATGAAAACCCATTAGCAGAGTTTGTCGAGCTCCCAGAAGAAGTGCTTGAAGGTGGGCTGTGGTTTAGTAATGTCCTATGTGGTGTACTTCGAGGGGCTCTGGAAATGGTGCGTATCGCTTTGTGTGCCGTAGTGACGATGTTTACTGTGTACTGCAGGTACAAATGCAAGTACAGGCAGAGTTTCTATCGGATGTATTACGCGGAGACGAGGCTACAGAAATACGCGTCACTTTGTTGAAATACCTAGAAGAGGAGGTACCGATGGGGGATGATTAATTGAATGATTAGTGTCTGTATTGCTATAACTTTGTATTGCTCTATGTGAACATGTTCTCTCCCATCTCGGGGTATAACATACAGTAAAAAAATGCCTCAACCAAACCGATTGATCCTGTTGAGTTTTTTCGCGGTCTTCGCGTTGGACTGTGTGTTCTGACCTCTGACGGGGAGACCCATCGCGTGCCTCTTTCCGACATAGCTTCCAATCATCCTCTGGTGGGCAATGTTCTCCTTGACAACTCTTCTACCCTCCGCTTCGATCTTCATCGTTCTAAGTGGGTCAACACCGACAGGCTTCGAGAGTTCGATAGCTCTCTTGCGAAGAATTTCTGTCGGCGTCGAGGCTGGCGGTGGTTGAAATGTTAAACTCGCAAGAGGCATGCGACGGAGCGGGGCCACTGTGGAAGGCGAGGCAAGGAAGGAAGCAAGTTCAGTAATCTGATGGGCTGTGAGGTCTCGAATTTTGCATCGGTCGTGGATTTGTAGTCGTGCACAAAGACGTTGGGCTGTCTTATTCCCGACGCCATAGAAATTGGTCAAGGCAAGCTTCGGAGGTGTGGTTAGTCGAATAGTATAGCCTAGTATCTTGCATACGTACCCTTGCCAGCTGCATGTCCGGCAGCGCAACCCCCAGTACGTGCACCATGTCGAGGGTGGATGTCAAGGTCCAGCTTATGCCAAGAGGGATTCTGTCTTCCCACGAATAGCATCTCCCTTCATTCGTCGAACCATCACCACTTCACATTGACCACTCTCAAACACGGGCAATGTCGACTGACAAGGGCGAAGGTCGTCGTGAAGATGCACTCGTGAAGCAACGAATGCAGAATCGCGAGGAGTATGAACGGCAGAGGCAGAAACTCATCAGCGAGACTGAAAAATCTCGTCCGTCGGCGAACAAGTTCGTGGGTCAGAATGATTCCATGGAGGACACCCTCAAGAACAATACCGTTGGCCTCGTGCGCCTGGAGGATTTCCAACAGCGAAGGAAGGAAATCGAGGAAGCGAAGGCGCGAGAGGCAGCACGTACGAGTGAACTCAAGTAAGTCACCGTTGCATAACCTCTCAGGTGTAACTTTCCATTCGTTCTGCCATCCGTGTGTACATGAAGAAAAGGTAGCTGATAGTTGGTGGAGGATTTGTTTAGAGAAGAAACGAAGAAGATGAAGAAGCGTAAGAAGACAAAAACTACGCTTTCATTCGCCATGGATGATGAAGAAGGGGATGGGGAGGCGTCTTCTCGGCAGACGCCCGACGCAGAGAACGGGGAATCAGCAGCCAAGCGTGCGAGATTCCGCAAGAACCCCGATGTAGACACGTCGTTTCTCCCTGATCGTGAACGAGAGGAAGCGGAAAGGAAGGAAAGGGAACAATTAAGACAGGAATGGCTGCAAAAGCAGGACGAACTCAAAGCGGAGGACATTGAGATTACCTACTCCTACTGGGATGGAAACGGCCACAGGAAATCAGTGATGGTGGGTGACGCCTCGGACTCGTGTATATTGTTGTGACAGCAGCATTCTAGTGCAAGAAGGGCGACACCATCAGCGGCTTTTTGGACAAATGTCGCCATCAGTTCGCGGAGCTGAGGGGAATTAGTGTTGACAACCTCATGTATGTCAAGGTAGGGTCGATTTTATTTGTGTGCATAGACATCGCTGACATTCTGCATGCCGCTGCAGGAGGATCTCATTATACCTCATGTACGTGGTAATAAAAATTAGCTGGTTAGGCATGCTAACTCGACCTACAGCACTATACATTTTATGACTTCATCATCAACAAGGCTCGTGGCAAGTCGGGACCGTTATTCAACTTCGATGTCCACGATGATGTGCGCCTGCTAGCGGACGCAACCAGGGAAAAGGATGAGTCGCATGCAGGGAAAGTCGTGGAGAGAGGATGGTACCAGAGAAACAAGCACATTTTTCCTGCTTCGCGGTGGGAGGTAAGTTTACTTTGTGCTTTAGTTGCGTGATCTGAGAGTTGTTCGTTGAGCAGGTGTATGACCCACAGACGGATTATGGCAAGTACACTATTCATTGAGCATGGTACCGTACATGAGAAAAAAAATGCCAGGACCGTGGATTGAACACGGGACCTCCAGAATACAAAGCACTTCAGTCTGTTGCTCTCCCAACTGAGCTATCCCGGCGATGATTACAGAGTTTAATGTGCCGCTCATCAACTTGTGTGCTCCCCTTTATCAACAGCATGGCCATGTATATGTCAGAACCTCTGCTATGTCCCCATTGATGGATCCCTTTGTCTTGGGGGGAGTGATTCCCAGCCCGTCTCCAGATATTCCCACCTCTCTCGCCATCAAGTCTTCGCGTTTTAGGCCGTTTGCCCTCGATGACCCTCCTCACCCCTCAGTGGCAATCCGAAGTCGATGAGCATTCCAGCATCATCTTCAGGCTCTCTACCCTCGGGAAGTCATTCATCGATAGAGCGGCCGCGAAGACGTTGCAAATCATCGGGAACCCACTAAGCTCAAAATGCACGGTCTTGTCATGAGATGTTTTTGCACTGGACACGTCTGCAGTTCGATTCTGGCAACGTGAATACAGAGGTCGCCAGCTTCATAAATTGCACTTGTCGTCATCTGATTCGCCTCTCCGTGCAAGCGAGGTTGGACTTCGAAGATGAACATCGACAAGCTGCGTCTCACCTGACGCTGGGTGTCGGCTCACTGATTACTGATCACCTGCAGTTTGTGGATGCTACTAAAGGTAATTATCACAGGAATCACTCTTGGTCCGGATAGTCCCTATACTCGGACATTTGTATTGAGGAGGTCACGTTCAGCGCGAGGTTGTGCTTCACCCTGCATTATTTATCTATGTTCCTCCCTTTATTTGATGCACTGCGGACGATCAACGCGATCTTGTTCAATATTGGTCCTGCATTCTACACCCCGGACGTGTGCCAGTTTCTGCAGAATATTTCAACAAAGCCAAGGGATTCACAATGGGGGTTAGCCCTTGGACCCTTTGTCAAGTGGTTTGTTCTTTTGCTATACATTCACCTTCCAGCCCTGATATGGTGTACCTGGTAGGCACAACGCAATGCCTATCAAAGGAATGGCAACGGACTCGGTCTGGGCTGCAGTTTGCAAAAGTCTATCCCACTTACCATTGCAGGGTAATACTTTAGGAGATTCCACCATTGACCCACTCGCCAAGGAAGAGGGCAGAAAAGTAAATGATGGTTAAATATTTACACATACGTTACTTTGTATTTTGCGTACTTCCATTGTACATTGTATAATGAACTTCCGAGAATAATCAGAAGTAATGTAGGCTGCATGATAAATCGTGCTGATGTTATAACTTATCTGATGTCCCGCAACATCCACCTCAAGACCCCAGATAGCCCGGAAATTATTTCCAAGTTTCTAGACGTCGCTTCACGAAGCGACGGCGTGGTATCGACGTAAAGATCACGTCAAATGGTCGATATAATGTGAAGTAAAGTCGAAGAATGTCCACAGCAATCCATGCGTAGTAATACTTCGCACTGCGCTGACGCCAAGACCACGATATATCCGGGTGATACCAGCAAGTAGTGGCTTCGGGTCATTGGGGTCCGGACCTACATCCAAGAATTTAAGGCGGAAAAAAGAAGAGAAAGATCCTGCTATACCTCGAACGAGGCGATGGATGGTCTCTCGTACTCCCTTGGGAGGAGAACCAGCCAACGCACGTTGTTGAACTTTCGTCTTCACACTGCAGGCGAACCATTAAATGAATGGCCGACGCCATTGACTCCAACTTACACGTCAAGCGGGTAGATCAAAGCCCATGAGGTGACACCAGCAAATGAACCGCAGAAAAAGGGAATCAAAGAAACAGGTACCGGTAGCCCATGGGGTGTTGGACCTTGCTCACCAGTGCGCCGCCGACCGAGTAAATGTCGCAGGGCATCATATTCGAAGAAATATAAAGCGGTTCCAGTCGTGTCTCGTACTGAGAAGAAAGTAGCTAAGGTGCAGAGTAAGGATGTTTAATGACTAGAGCAACTCACGAAAATGCAACCGAAAACCAAGGTAAAGGCCAGATATACCGTGTGTCCGAATGATGTCACGAACTGCTTCAATTGTATTTGGCGGTTTGACCAGATGGACTCCCTTGGTCGCGGCAATGCTGTACTCCAATTGCCTACGGACCTAAGAATCAAATATTAGGGATTGATGATAGACCGAGTGTTACTCGTACTTTCACGAGTTCAAACGCTACACCAGCGATCGGTGTCAGCAATGGGAATAGGATGAAATAGACAACATACGTGCACTCCCGAACGATATCAATGAACCTGACAGAGTTCCGCTTATACCTCCCGCAAACGCTGCATCATACATGTTGTCACCAGTAAAATAGTTCTTCCTGTTGCAATACTCCTTAGTATCACTGTAAATGGTAAAGGAGGCGGTGCCTAGAGGATGCTCGAATCAGAAGGCCAAGAGCCCGGAAAGGCGATAAACTCACGGACGAAGGATATAGTCACGAGCGGGATCCAAAGTCCCCTGTAAAACCCAATCAAGCCTTCTTCACGGTATACAAGCCCTGCAAGGTTTAGTAGAGGCGTTCGTGTTTTGGTCGTTTGCAGTCGCGACTTCAATGAATCCAGCTGCCCGAACAATGGTATCGAAGAACGCAGACAGTAAGAAGGGAGAAGATCGCACCGGGTACCCTACGAATGTTGAAATGTAGCTCGCTGAGAGCGCACATACCACAGACTTGTTTCCTGCACGCCCGCCATTCAGCATCCCGAGATTGGTTACAAACAATGAAGCCATACGCCGTAAAGTATCGTTAAAAGCAGCATTATCGAACCAAGGATTGGGGGGGATACTATAGAGGACATATAAGCGTTTGAAAGGATACCTTGAGAGAGCTGGGTATGTCAAACCTAGCACTATCCATGGTCCAAGCTTCCTTCGCTGGATGGTCCTAGACCAGTCACAAATCCCAGTTTGGTGCGATACACAGGTCGACGATAATACTTGCCAGACGATAATGTAGGCGTGGGTTTTGTGAACTGGACGGAACCAGGAAGAAGAGCTGAAGATGTAGACACAATTGGACTTTTCTCTACGGTTTGTTGGAGCGTACCTAAACGGGAAGTACTTGGGCGCAACAACTACCCCCTCAAGAGTCAAACTTCAAAATAAGATACAGGTACAGTTCAAGAGTACAGATTCCCCGAGATAACGTATCATATACGGGGCCTTAAAAAATCAAAATCCCCCCACCCTCTTCTTGGCTGGCTTCTTCTTCCCAACACTCGGTCGACCTCCATAAGGTCCGGGGAGAACTTGTGTGCTTGTCATGAGTTCCTGGGAGAAGGCATCGAAATTGGGGTTGAACGGTATTTCCTGTGAGTAATTGTTCTCCACCATCCGGGTAACTTGTGTGCCTAATAGTTTCCAGTCCGGTTGCGTGACAGCCGCTGTTACGACAGTCGGAGGACGTTGCTTCGGCGCCACCATGGTATGTGGTACAGATGGCCTCCCATGCAACTGCGCAGCCTCCTCAGCAGTCGACAGAGCCTGCTTTCGCCGTGGAGGCGCGGGCGCCCCAACAGATTCCGTCGTGTTGTATGGGTCATGGTACACATAGTTCTCGACGTCGGTTCCTACCTCCCATTCGGCAAGCAACAGTCGCACTCCTAGTGGACTTGAGACCGCCGTGCTTTCTTCACAAAGTGACATGGACGTATCCCCTGTGCTGTAACGGTTGATACCGATTTTGCGAACGGGATGAAAGTAGCCGAAGTGGACTTCGGGTGGCTCTTCTGGGATTGCGCTAGGCTTTATATCTGCAGAATAGGGTTTTGCGATGGGCTGAGGCGAAAACGCATCACAGGACAAGGCAAGATCAACGATGACACATTCCTGTGATTCGCTTTCCCGCCGAAGAGACGCGGTAGACTTCTCTTCGTTTCTTAACTCCAGCTTCTTCAGCCGCTCGTGAAACGAAGGCCAGTCACTTGAAATTTCGTAGGGTAGGCGGCGCACCGTCTCGAGGATGCTGTAACGCCAAGGTGCACGACTAGCTAGATCTTGGGTAGATAGATTACCACTCATAAGCGCGCGAAATCTTTGTTTGCAGTCTATGGTGCGACCTGCGAAGAAGTCCGTCCACGCCGGAACTTTCGATTCCTCTGCGACATAAGTGACTATGTCAAGCCTGGAAGCACTCAGTAAATGACGTAGTATTTTAAAAAGGACCTACGTCGTCAGCACGCCTTTGAAGGGAACTTCGCCTTGTTGCCAAACATCAGGGAATCGATTAAGCATGGCAGAGATATCTTCCCTTGGTTCATCGTCGCCGTGTCCTTTCAAGGTAAATATCCCTACGGAAATGCTGAATGTTAATCATGCTCTGTAAGACAATGGTACTCACTCTCGTATGCTGCACGTAAGTCAACTTCAGTGAGGTGCCTTCCTGCAGCAGGGCCAAAAAGGGGGGGCAGGTCTTTTGCTTTCTCATCCAAGTTCTGGACATCCACATCCCATTCATAAGTGAGAGCGTCCTCCCTAGCGGGCTGCGTCTCAACCTCTTTGCTAGTGACCACCCGGATGTCCTGCCGATGAATACTCCCCTGGTGGGTCAATCGAAGAAGAGACATGCCTGACCCGCAGGATGATGCCACCAACGCAAGTCCAGTGCATCTCGTGAACATTGGTGTGTCCCAGGGTAGGCAAATGGGAGTGGAATTGCAGTGTACCAGGTTGTCCGCACCTCTGTTAACGTCATAGACAGTAGCTAAGCTGTTCTTGCGGGAAGTTAATAGCGACATGGAACCTAATAGGCTCTAAGATAAGAGTCCAGCTTGGTCAAGGAGGACAGACCAACCAGCCTTGAGTTGAATGGTTAATGTTCTGAGTGTCATATCACGACTCCTATGGTGCTTGAAACTTAGCAAGGGCTTGTTACGATATCGATCATCAAGCCAAACAACATGACCAGTTGTGGTGACCCGGCTAAGATGATCTAATCCCTGGGTCTCATAAGAGGTAACGACCTCTCTAGGATTATCAAGGGAGAAGATAACCGTAGCACTTTTATTTGTCTATAAGACCCCTGTAGGTTTTACAAATCCGTCATCTCAGTCGCATGAACTTACCCGAAAATCCCAGTGTCTGACACTGGTTCTGGAAGCAAGAAAGCACTCATCATTGCGGTCCGTCACGCCAAGCTGCCAGAAATGGTCCATGGGGTAAGCTTGGCTGTCACCGACGGAAGTGCCGCTCCCCTCGATTATTTGCCTATATCATAAGATGAGCAACAAACCTCACTGAACAGCGGTAACACTTACATTGCTTTACCGGCTCCATAAACATTACATTTGTATACATGTCCAATGCGATTAATTGCGACTATATCTGGACCTGCTCCAAGAATACGTGAATCCATTATCGGTATGTCACCGGTGTCAGAACGGGTGATGTCGATATTTTTCGATATTTTCGAGTATGGACCATCCACGGAGGGGGAAATTGTTATTAGTGAAACTGAGGTGTAGGTACGAACGAGAGCGGTATTAGATAGAGGTGGAGGATCATGCGATGATAAAACAGGAGAGGAAATTTGTAGAATTGGTGTCTCGAATGTGAATGAGCGAACGCCGGATGCCTTGAAGATCAAGTTTCCGGAAGTGTTTGGGACCATCGAGGATACATCTATCAAGGTTTGGTCACTATTTGGAACCGGAAAGGACAACGCATGGAGGCTAACTCAGTTCGTTGTTCAGGCTTCCCATTGGAAAGAGCACGTTATACATATTTTCCGTGCGATGCAAGAGTGACAACTCCAACAAGTTACCCAAGAATGGATCAAACGGCTCAACTTCTTTGTCTTGAGCGACGAGCTCATCTCGCACAAGCTCACCGGGAAAATCTGCATCCGGAAAGTACGTACGAAGGTATTGCAACTGTGGGCAAGGTTGCATCGCATCGAACGATTAAGAGAAATAGGGACCTACTCCTTGTTCGGAACGTTTGCGCGTGGAATGTTCACGCAAGTCAATGTCGGCGGGACGTGTTTCAGGGAAGATTCTTGCAGACCCGCCCAGTGGGATGATCCTTCGCCCTGAACCACTATTTAACGAGAAAATACGGCATATGGTTAACTTACTTCGGGTTGTGTCGACGACAGTTGACCAGGTCAGTCGACCACCCTGCTCTACGAGGGTGACCCGACCAAGTGAGCCATGGTCAAGGTGGGGCCAGCGCCAGAAATTGAGGTCCTTGTCTTTCTCTTCGTGTCGTGTCTGGGTCTGCCTTTCGTCAGTGGGCCAACGCTGTTCCATTCCGACATTTGCTGGTTTAGGAAAGAACAATTTATTACGAAAATTCACGCCTTTACCCTCACTCGACGATGCTCAGACTGTGGTCACTCACTCAAACCCCACAGCAGATACTGCGACAATGCAGGCACATACGCACGACAGTAGTTAATCTCGCAGACGCCGTGGAATCATCCCAATCAGGTCCCAAGTGGACGGCAGACTCCATTCGAACCGGTCTCATCGCTCGCAAGCGGGGAATGACCGCTATGTGGGACGACAACGGTGCGCGGGTTCCAGTGACGGTTCTCCAAGTACGTTCCAGCATGGCTTTACGCGAAATGTCTTGACCGCTGCATTGAGCAGCTCGAGAATTGTCAAGTGACTGCCAATATTGTGACTACGCGTGCCGACCGCTCAGAGTACCACGCCGTTCAAGTCGCCGCGTCCGACCGTCCAAATAAGAGAACGACAGCTCAGATGAAGGGTCACTTCCGGAAAGCTAAAGTTCCACCAAAATACATCGTCAGGGAGTTTCCCGTGAGTCCAGACGCGCACATCCCGGTCGGTAAGTTTATTTGGCATTGAAAGTCAATAAGGAATGTCTAGATATTGTTATAGGGACCACTTTGTCTGCCATACATTTTGTCCCGGGACAATATGTCGATGTCATTGCAAACTCGTGCGTACATTTGGTCATTCCTCTGTGAATTAGTTACACATGGCCATCTTCCTTACAGTATTGGCAAAGGATTCCAGGGTGTTATGAAACGCTGGAACTTCAGAGGTCTGCGAGCTAGTCATGGTGTATCCGTATCACACCGCTCTGCAGGTGCAACTGGTGCACACCAGGTTCGTCATGTCACCCATACGCGTCAATTTGGAATCTAACCCATCTGCAGGATCCTGGAAGAGTATGGCCAGGGAGAAAAATGGCCGGCCGGCTTGGTGGTAAACGCATTACTGTGCAAAACCTCACTGTCATGCGAGTCGACACCAATCTAGATTTGATATTCGTCAAGGGTGCCGTTCCGGGCGTGGATGATGCCCAGGTTTTAATACGTGATGCTAAAAAGAAGCTTGTAACATTGGCCAAGGCACACCAGGCCATCGGTGCATACGAGAAGGTTTTGCCAAAGGGTGTAGATGATCTTCCTTTCCCTGCCGGTACCAAGGCAATGACACAGGGTCTCCCAACAGTCATCGAGGCCCGTTCCAAGCGTGTCACTAGTCCATTCGTCCCTAGGGAGTAGAATCTCGCTACTCTTATACTTGACACAATCCACAATTATATCACCCGAGGAGTTGGAGGGGTGCCTGTTGCCCCTCGGTTAAGTTCGCGTGATCGTCGAACAACAACTCATGGATAAAATTGTCAACGCTACACACTAAGAAGCTTGGAATCTACGATTTCCTTGGTTAATCCCTCCGCCCCATCCCGCATTTCTATCACCTTGCTCACGTCCGCCTGGAGTACAATAAGTTGTAACCCGTGAACTCAATTCGACTGTCCTGGCACGTACAGTAGTCTGGAAGTCAATCAATGCACTCGCATGCAGTGTCAACATCGAGGTCTCGCAGGTTGGTGGTGCCCAGTTTATCAGGACCAGCGGAAAAGAGGTCCTTCCATCTGTGTGTTTCAGCTCATATGACAGTACAACATATCGGGGCGAGTTATCGGGTAGTTCTACAGATCAAGCGTTGATCCCAAAGCTTGAGCAAGAAGCTGACTGCAATACCTTCAGCGAGTTCTTCGATCGAAATATTGTCAAACTGTTCCATTTCCTCCATGATGAGTTTCGCCTTGTTGATCTTGATGACAAGAGCTGCGCTGCCTTGGCTGCGCCTTGCGAAACGGAATTTGCGCAACGAATCCTTGAGTTCCTTGGGGATATCTACTGTATGGGACTGTTGGCAGTCACATCTAGTAGACAGGGAAAGACGGCTTATGTCGAGCTCACCATCGTGACAGTCGATTAGCAAGTTGGATCTAAACAGCGCCGCTACTACTACTAAGCTAAGCCCGAATACAAATTTTGGCATTGATGTGGCATTATTGGAGTACTAACACATATAAATCATAATGAACAAGAAGACTAAGTGCTCAGGCAACCTCGGCAGGGGGTGAGGTCGGTGTCTTCCACCACCAGTTCCAGGCAACGTAACCACAGAGAAAATTGAATACTCCAACAGCGGCAGAACCTGCACCGACAACAGTAAGGAGGGCCCATATGTACCCAATGATGCGATCAAGTATGCGCCCAGTGTAGCGCTTGAATGTTGCGAGAGGGTCAGGCGTAGGACTGTACGTAGACGGCAGCTGCAGCATAGGGGGCAGACTTTCCACCTCTGACGTATCAGAACCTTCGGGGGTGTTCGACACTGGGCGAGGAAGAAGTAGCATAGAAATTACAGGTTTCTGTAGGATATACAATCATTAGCCACCTGATCAGGTAGTACAGTGACTACTTACGTGGTCCGAGGTGGTGTACGAAGGGATGGAGGTGTACAAAATGTTGTTGATGTTGGAATGTTCTGTTGAGCCTGGCGCGTCTGTATATGTGGCATACATTATCCTGTCCGTCCATGATGGTATGCGCTTCTCACTACACAAAACTTTAGCAAGGCGTTGGACGGGGAGTGGAAGGGACTGGCTTACTTGTACTTGTCGACTTCGCCTAGCTTGTATTTGTACGTGCACTTGAATGCCCAAAATGGACCCTCCCTCAACCCCATAAATACTTGGCCATTTCGGCGTGCATTTATAAGCTGGTCGTACTCCTTTAGAGCTTCGCGTGTTTTCTCGTCCATCAACATGGACAATACTTCCTCAGAAGGCCGACGACCGCTGGCTGGTGAGGACGGCATTGATATCCGGAAGTTTAGGTCGCCAAAGAAGAAAAGATGGGAAGTCGAATACATGGTAGTGGCCTGGTGACAAGGATCTGAAGGAGCGGGAGAAAACAAGAGAGTACGGACGATGTGATTGTAGTCTGCTATCCGGTGGGCGAGGTTGGGTTCATGAGCAGTCAGATGTGCGCACACGAACCTGTTAGGAGGTTATGAGACCTTGAACAAATACCTCAGAGGTTACCCACGTGAAGACTTCGCCGACCTTGGAACCGTGATTTGAAAGACGAAATCGTATGCCCACCGCTCCTTTATTACCCATGTACGCAGGTCCACAGCCTGTCCATTGTGTTTGTACATCGCATACTCGACGCGCGACAGTATCATCCCTGGCGTAGACCAGCATCGCGACGCCGACATTGACGGCCTTAGCCACCAGAGAGTATGATTCGTTATTCGGTGCATGGGTCTCTATCTGCGTCCGTATGTGCGCGTCTCTCTCATTGATTACAGAGTGCGAGAGCCCAGCGACTTTACGAATCATTTAGTGTCTGCACCAAGGCAAGGTCATAGAACGCACGTCCAAGGTGAAGCGGTAATAGTTCTTGAAAGCCAATGGCAACGATGTCGGGTGCCCTGGGATTCTTTGAGAGAAAAGACGATACCTGGAGAGTTGGTGACAACCAGTCCACCAAATCTTGGGGCAACCCAGCACCACCTTGGAGATTGGTGTTGTAAGACCCAATTTGAATCAACAGCCTTTCCTCCTCGAAGTCTCCCATCTTGATGAGTCGAGCCTCTCAGAGGTTTCTGTCACGTTCTATGGCCGATGCGTAGCGAGCTCGTGCGAACAACAACTTAGGAGCCGGACTCGAACGACGACGAGCTCAGAGGAGTCTGCCAAGTCTGGCTAGTCGAGACCACCGGCTATCTGTCACTTATGGCGGAAGCCACATCTCGCTGGCAAAGATACATCCCCTCCTTTTGGGCTCTCTTCGCCACAGCAGCACTCATCCGAATCGGCCTAATTCTCTACAGCGAGTGGCATGATGCCCGCTCCATTGTGAAATACACCGATGTCGACTACCGCGTCTTCAGCGATGCTACACGGTTTCTGATCCAACCAAACGTCGAGACAGGCAACGTGGCGATTGGTCCATTGACGAAGCTGCTAGACTTGCATATCGGAAAGTGAAGTGGTTTCTTGGGCAGGCGATGCGTCTGTGTTTACACGTCCATTCCAGTCCATACACCCGTGAAACCTACCGGTATACGCCATTATTGGCGGTGTTCTTGTTACCCAACGAACTCTTGCACCCGTCGTATGGAAAATACTTGTTCGCCGCTTGTGACCTTCTCAACGGCGTGCTCATATACCGTATACTGGCGACCGTGATTCTGCCCGGGCTCAATTCCAGATCACCGACACCACATCCAGACACCGCAGAAGTTTCTAAGGACCCAAAGGGGACCTCGCAAAACAGAGCTATCCTCAAGCACGAGGCTTATGCAGTCTTTCTCGCCGGATCACACCTCTTGAACCCCTTGGTTTTTAGTATATCGACACGTGGATCGTCTGAATCGCTTCTATGCACTCTGGTTCTCCTCACACTCTATTATGCACTACGTCGTCGATGGGACGTGGCTGCCATCATGCTAGGTATAAGCACGCACTGGAAAATATACCCAGTCATCTACGGGGCTAGTTGTGTCGCTTCCATCGCCTGGCAGGAACCCCAGGGCCCCTTAAATCTATGCAAACTCGTTTGCAAGAAGACTATTCGGTTCGCCATCCTCAGCGCGACTACCTTCTTCGCTTTGGGCGGCCTTTGCTATGCAATGTACGTGTCCACCAATTGAACATCGAGCCATCCAAATAATTGCATCATAGCTGGGGTTACCCTTTTTTGTATGAGGCATTCTTGTATCACGCACGCCGTTTAGACCATCGCCACAATTTTTCCCCGTATTTCTATCTTACGTATCTGAGGTATCCAGGAAATATTGCGAGCAAGTCGCTAGCTCTTCCGACATACCATCATCTCCTTCAATCGCCTCTTGCGAGTCTCATCCCTCAGTTGTCCCTTGCTATTGGCACTGGTCTTGTCTTCGGTAGACGGCGAATGGACCTTCCATTCGCATGGTTTGTCCAAACATACACGTTTGTGCTGTTCAATCGTGTGTGTACATCCCAGTATTTCTTGTGGTACACCCTCTTCCTCCCTTTACTTGCCCCGAGAATTCGATTCTCGTGGCTTTGCTGCGCTGTCTGGGTCGGCACGCAAGCTCTGTGGCTTATGGAGGCATACAAACTAGAGTTTATGGGCAATGATGTGTATTTCGGGCTCTGGCTGAGGAGTCTGGTATATCTCGCTGGTCACGCGTGGGTACTTGGGAGTATCATGGAAGGATACACTGCAGGCGTGATGTAGACTCCTTGCAAGTAGTAACTCGAGTAATATTATTTTCAATCATCTATAGAGGGGTCGGTAAAAGTCTGAAGAAAGGGGGGGGGAATCCGACAGGAGGACATAGATTGAAGAGGAGAAAATCGAACAGTAGTGCTCACAACTGAGTATCATAGGATCAACGATATCCCTCCCCTCATACACGTCAGCCATGCCTCATATCTGTGGGCAGATCAGACAATGGTACAGAAAAATATCAACGAAAGCTTACATATTGAGAAAGCCATCGGAAGCCTGGTAACGAAAGAGGGTAAGTACATAGGGGTAGTGATTTCAGTAGAGCCTTACCCTCTCCATACCCTTGCCTTTGGACGACCGAACACATGAAGATCTCGATGGGCCTGATGTCGTTCAATGGCACTTTACCCTGCGGTAGTTTAACAACATAGTATTACTAGAATAACATGGAATAAAACCATACCTTGCCAGTTGTCTGGTAGAGACCCAGGTGATGCCTAAGCTCCTCTTCACTCACGGCGCCAATTGCGTCTATCTTGTTACCAAGGACTAAGAAAGGTACCTTTGCAAGCTCCTCGATTGAAAGGAGTGCATCCAGTTCAGCTTTAGACTCGGCAAAGCGTTCATAGTCGGCGGAGTCGACCAAGAAGACAATGCCGTCTACCTCGGGGAAGTAATCTCTCCAGAGACGACGAGCTGTGATTGTCCAAATTAGGTGTCTCGCCCGGCAAACGAGCAATTGAGTCGATACACACCCTGTTGGTGTCCTCCGAGATCGTAAGTGGTGAACTTGACATTCCCGATAGCCAGTTCCTCCGACGCTAGTTGAAGAAAATGAGCGCGGTGAATTTAAGTACGGGGAGGGGGGGTGGTTACTTGGGTGAAGAGTGGGCTGGAGGGTTGCCAGTCTGTCGTTCTTCAGCATGTGCAGGAGGGTCTTCCAAGGACATAACCTAAGCACGCCGGGATTTGCAAGGGTTAAGAGGGCTCACCGTCTTTCCGGCATTGTCAAGCCCAAGGAAGAGGATTTTGGCATTCTTGTGCATTAAGCCTGAATGGGGTATCACTGAATTTGGGAGAGTCCCATGTACAAACATTCAACATACCCAGCTGGGCAAGGATATCCCAGAACCAGTTGATGATGAACATGGTCGTTGACGTCGAGGAAACAAGCGAGGAGCAAACTTGGTTGGCGTGTCCCGTGACGTGACCTTACCGTTACATTCGCTGTCACGTCACGCCATCTGAGCGAAGTACGAGTTCGAAAAAATTTAGTTGTGCGGTGAAGTCCATGATGGAATTCGACAGTGTATATCACGGAAAGAGAGCAAGAAATACAAGGGTATAGTAAAAGTAATTCGTACTTGACCACGTTGGAGAAAGCCACAGATATGTAGGAAAGGTCTGACGCTCACTACACCATACGTCCTCAGTGAAGAGGAGGTGCGTATGCTCTAGTCCAAACCGACGTCCTTCTCCGCATACCAAATCGCCATCGTCCTACCTGAAAATCTGGTCGGACGGGCACTGTCTAAAGGATGCATTGAGGGAACTTTGGACAAGCAGCTGCCTTATATAACGATTCAGTGTGTTTGGCCATATTTACACTAAATAACACAGCAGATGAGGAATATGTACCGTAGTGTCTATAAAAAATTAACTTACATTGAGAGCTCACCTAACCACTTCTTCAGACCAGCAAGCCCATCTTCACCTTCGCTTTTCTCTTCCCCAATCGTCTCTCCAACCTTGACCCACGTTGCTGCAAAATCAATATCACCGCCCTCCCACTCAGAAAACTTGAACGTGCCATCAGCAGGTCCACTACAGTCCAATCCATCCATCTCTGCAGTCTCACCCTCTGCACCCAAACTCTCAATACAGACACCACCTGCCTGTGATGCTCTCCTCTTCTCCAACTCGCGTTCCAGGATGGTTCGCACTCGCGAGATAGCGACGTCTCCCACTGAACCTGTCGAGGCACTTTTCTTCAGGAGGTCTGTCTTATGCGCAAGAATGAGGAGCGGTGGTGTAGGTTGCGAAGGGGGCAGGGACGTAATGGCATGCAAAACCTGATGCAAGTGCCTTTGCAACGTGAGGATGATGAGCCAAGAGAATTAATGAGAACATACTCTGCAATGGCTTGACCATTGCGTGAAATTGTACTTGCATCAACGACGAATACGACGGCTTTTGCCACTCCTATGTGATCACGGAACTGGTCCCTAATTCGGGGATGTCCAGGTACATCCACAACCCGTAAAGTTTTCGAGGCTGATAGGGCTACAATAGTCGAGTTCGTCTGTAATGACATATGCGATGGCAGAGTCTGATTGTATGCAAACTGATCTTCTACACCATCAGCGGCATTCCAGCAAAGAAGGGTGGCAACACTGACAGTTGAGAAGATGGCCGTTTTGCCGGAGTCAGGATATCCGAGTAGCAACAACGAATCTTGTCTTGAATTAGTCCTTTTCTTCATTAATGTCAAACCTGTGAGGGCCGGGTCAATCTACCATAAATATATGGGCAATTGAAAGCATCGAACCTAGGAAAAGGAACACAGCAGCCACAAGTGAAACCAAGGCAATCCCAGATGTTGAAAGGCTGCCAATAAACGGAACGACTTCTGGTGTAAACTGGGCCGCGGGATCTGATCCGTTCTCCATGGTGTGCTGAGGCGAAAAAATATTTGCAAGCGTATGTATTTATTCGACGTTGAAACGTTGACCTCATGAATTTGGTCTTGTTAGGATCAGAGGCTCGGTCAATACGCGTAAACAACCAATTAACAGGATCCAACCCTACTCAATCACGTAGTATACATATGTATTATCAGAGTGCCCTCTGCCGCTCGCGCAAAGTAACAAGTAAACCGGTCAGCTGTATGACATTCATTATTTGTGAAAATTGCATTTTCATAGTATTCTCCTGCACGTCAATGGGCCAAGACAAAAAGGCATCTATGGCCTCCGCATTTGTAAATCCCATATCGATGAAGTGCGATTGAAAGTCCAAAAGATTGGGGCGAACAGACACGAGAAAATCGACGAGAGGGTCGGGGGGGCTGACACAGTCGCTTTCGCATTCAACAATAGCTGTTGCAGAGTTGTCACTCTGTGATAGTTGAGATTCGTTGTCTCTGTCGCAAACCGATTCACAAGGTGTGGAGGCACGATTTTCACGTTTGAATGTTCTTTGAACGTACATCGATGGAGGCTCACGGAAGTTCGACAACCGTAAGGACCGCTGAGGTGGACAGAGGTCACTCCAAGAACAGATCAAGTACTTGAAGTCTTACTCTGTCAGGACGCCTATTCTCACTCATGCAGTTCCGTCTGAATCGGCCAGTGGTTCTCACCTGGTCAAGCAATTTCAGATGTGGTCATTGCAGTCCCACAACGAGTCAAAAATACCTCAGAATACCGAACCCATATCGGGTCCGGACACCGAACAAAACGCTTGCGGTACCCATAACGACGATTCAGATATCTGTTCTGTCGTATCCGACCCACTAGATATATTTCCAAGTAGGCCATCACAGGCCACGATTCCTCATATCTTTTAGAAATGCTGGGTTCGCGGTTATGGACCTTCTATTCGTTAGAACGAGAACAGAGGATGTTTTCCAACGTCTTACCATCTTCATAAAACGTTCAAGAGCATTGACATCCTGCTCCTCTGGTCGTCGATCGCAGTTAAGATGCATATTTGCCGAGGATATCACGATGCGCTGGAAATTACATGGTGAATCAGAGGAAAAAACCGAGTATCAATGAGCACCAACTCTAAATTCGAAAAAACGACCGGGATCCATAGCTGTCTCGCGGGATAAATCTGCTACAAGACGTATCTGATACCAAGGCATGAGGAAAGGGTCCTTGTTGTTCATGGTGGCTGGCAGCGAGTGGGGAAGTGGAAAAATAATGGTCTCGTCCGACAAAAGGACCTGGATTCCAAAAGCCACCTTATAAAGCGGAGCACTACACGCGAAATTTGAGATCCAGACGCCTATCGATGAGGTATAATACAGATTTGAGTAGGTGATTGAGAACCACAGATAGTGATATAATAGAGGGTTAACAAAACCGGTCACTTAAAACGCAGGTGGGAAGATCATTCGTCAACATATCTGCAACGACATACCTTTTCAGCTTGGCACGACGGTCCAATAGTGCTTCTGCCAACCGCCCATCTTTACGGGCACGTTTCAGCTAGAGATCACAACATGAGTTACCTGTCAGCGATGAAAGGAAAGTCGGACCCACTTCCTTCTTGTCATCTTTGGAAACGATAGAACGACCAGCACCCCACGCCTGATGTACGCGGCTGTGACAGACGGATGGTGAGCTCAACAGAAATAACCCTGGGTTAAATGGAGCATACTTGGTTCCGGCCTCATCGATGACTGTCAATTCTGTGACAGCTTCCCGTTTCTTCTTTTCTTCATGGGCTTCCTTCTTGTATTTGCTCTGGATTTTTACCCAAAATCGCTCCCTGAACCCGATTTCTTCACTGTCACCCCGTAACTGCAAGGTGCCCCCAGCAACCTCATCGACGCTCAGATAGTTTTCGTAGACATTCTGGAACGCGACCATGCCATCAGGCAGAAGGACAGGGGTCCATTCCTCCTCTGGCCCACGGGCCTCCCGGTCTGCCGACACGAGGCCGTGCTTGTCACAGGACATAAACTTGCCTTCCCCGGTGCCCGTGCGGAGGTTGATGGTGGGAGAACCAGCGACACGCGTCACAACCCAGACCTGGGAGACCTCCGTCGGGACGCGATCCAGCAAAGGCGAGGAGTCCTTATCAAGTGAGTGCAAGATTATCCGATTGCGCGTGGCGTCGAAATTCACAGAGATGGGACTAGGGTCGGAGGGGTGCACAACGAATGTTGGCCCGCGAATCTCCGTTGCGTGTTCTGGCATGACCCAGGTGTCAGGTTCCTCTTCGTCCTCCATACGGCCCTGCTTAGCTGGGGCGCCGTCGCCGTCGTCGTCTCTCTTACGCTTCTTCTTTGTCTTTTCTCCCTTGAACTTGAGCTTTGTCGAACGCACCTTGTCCATGATTAGAGACTCGGTAATTGGGACCGCTGCACAGCGTCGTCCGGCAAGTGCCGGGGTACAAACTTTGAACCAAACAACTCGCTGTACACACGACACCCAAAACCCGCCGCCATCGTCTAAGACGTCTTCAAGCTCAAGATGAAGTTCAACCCCGGTCAGTGCTTGCCCCATTCCATGCTGGTGTCCGAGGAACCTGTCCTTTCCATCGAGTTGGCCCGTTTGTCATGGAATCTACTGGATGGCTAGCCTGTTATTTGGATGTCCCGTGGTCAGTAATGTGTTGTACTAATAACGATGGTGTGTTCAACAGACGTTTCCTCCTCGCGGCGCAAGTCCCGCAAGGCCCACTTCAGCGCCCCTTCTTCCGTCCGGCGCAAGATCATGTCGTCACCTTTGTCCAAGGAGCTTCGGGGAAAGTACAACGTATGTTGGTGCGCACAATGTCTGTCTTTGTGACTTAGTATTTGCCATAGGCGCGGTCACTACCAATCCGAAAAGATGACGAAGTAAGGATTGTGCGGGGGAAGTACAAGGGCCGTGAGGGCAAAGTTACGCAGGTGTATCGTAAGAAATGGGTCATCCACGTCGATCGCGTACAGCGCGACAAATCAAATGGCGCATCAGTACCCATCGGTGTACACCCCAGCAAAGTCGTCATTACCACCATCAAGCTCGACAAGGACAGGTGTGTCTAGCGGAATAACTTTACTGTCTTCACAATCTCATAGGACATGTTCGACAGGCGAGCAATCTTGGACAGGAAGGATAGAAAGAAGAACGTACAACCGTCCGGCGACGTGGAAATGGTCGATGTGCGTACCGCCTCCCAAATTACTCCGCAAATCCATTGACATTATCGTGGTAGTAAAACTGCTATGGCGCACCGTCCCTTTCACCATTTCCACACGTTGCCTAAAATCACCATGTATCTATGCGTCATTCCGCACATGATATGCATCATGACCTGCCTATTGATTTGACATGTCGTGTGAGTGAGAGGACGAAATTATTGAGCGATGTAGCAAATGTGAATACAAAACGGATCGTGATGGTATCAAAGCAAATGAGAAACCCAGCCTTCAGAAGATGATATCCTGGTCCTTGGTGCTCAGAAGATCTACTGTGGGTTCCTCTGAAAACACTGTCGGAGGTTCTTCTTCGGGTTCTTCTTCACTTCCTTCGTCCAGCTCTTCACTCTCCTCTTCGCCATCATCCTGCAGGGGCTGCCTTTCAGGCAGTGCTTCCTCCTCTATGCCACCTGCTTGTGCCATAATTTGCTCTTCCTCAGCAACCTGTACTTCGTTAGCCCGTTCTTCCGTCATCGGCGTTTCGACAGTAACTTGTTCTTCGCTTTGCTCTTCATCAGGTAGGTCAGCAGCTCCTTCTGCAGTCTCTTCACCAACGTGTGCGTCTTCTGCATCTGCACTAATATGCACTTCTTCTGCCTCTGCACTGGCGGGCTCTTCCGCAGGCTCTTCTGCAGCCTCAGCATTGACGTGCCCTTCTTCTGCCTCTGCACTGGCAAGCTCTTCCACAGGCTCCTCTGCAACCTCGGCATCGCCGTGCCCTTCTCCTCCCTCTGTACTGGCAGGTTCTTCCGCAACCTCAGCATTGACGTGCCCTTCTCCTGCCTCTGTACTGGCAGGCTTTTCCGCAGGCTCCTCTGCGGCCTCGGCATCGACGTGGCCTTCTTCTGCCTCTGCGCCGGTATGCACTTCACCGATTTCTTCCGCTCCCCCCGCATGAGCATGTTCTGCGCCAACTTCTTCCGCACCCACTATAGCGGCATGCTCTCCGCCAACTTTTTCTGCTCCATCCGCACTGGCGTGCTCCCCACTGACTTCTTCCAGTACCTCCGCAGTGGCGTGTTCTCCCTCAACTTGGTCCTCACCAGCAGGCCCCTCGACGTCGGCCTCAGTCGCACCCTCGACAATTGTGTCTTTGGCTTCTACAGCTACCAGCGAGCTGGCATCTTTGGCATCACCTTTAGTGGCAGAGCGTTCATCGTCAGCAGGCCCTTCAGTCGGTTTCATTTCACCAGTATCTTTAGGGTGCTCCAAGGTGTCTTTGACTTCTTGCTGTGTTTTGGTAGCCACCTTCTTAGCGGCAGCATTCTTCTTTGCACTAGCGGCGGCCTTCTTTCGCGCAACATCAGCAGCGTCTCTCTTTTTCTTGCCCTGAACCTTCTTCAGTCTACCGATGTCGTGAATCACCGCCCTCGATCAGTTATAGTAGTCGGCTTACCTGAAGAATTCTTCGCGATCCATTTCATCCAGTTCACTTATGATATACTTGATAGTATTGTCCAGTCTTGGAATGATGATATGCTCGATAGCATTTACTCGTCGATTGGTGGCTCGGATAACCTCATCGAGGATAGTGAATGCAGTCTGTAAGGAGGCGAGCTCGACAAGGGTCTCCAGAGCCTTAGCGTAAACTTCCTTGGCACGTTGGACTTGTTGACCACCACGTCCAAGGCCCGTGAGGTTGAAATCTGGCCAGAGATGTGAAATGACACCCGGACGGGCTATGCTTTAAGCCTACCTGAACCGGGAGTACGATCGACCGCAAAAGCGGGAAGCAAGACACCGGAGACATTTTCCTGTGTTGCCTTCACCCGGAAGGTGGCTAGTTTGGCCTGTTCTTGTACGAGGTACGCGATATCACCTGTTGCATATGTGACCTCGGCCATGGAGAAGGATGCAAGCTGCATCACGCGCCCCATCTTGCGCTTCGCCTGTGTGAACGAAAGTCGGACATCTGTCTGATTGATCCATGCTATCAGCTACGCACTTCATCTACCTTCTTCAGGATTGCGCGAAATCTTGTGGTCAGCGCGTCGCGCTTCTTCGCCAGGAGGGAGTGCCCGGTCTCTGCCCCTTTCAAACGGAGCTTCATATTGGTGAGGGCCATGCGCGTTGCGAAGACATTTTCGCGGGGACCTGAGCCAGACATGATGGCAAGGTAGATGGAGTGGACGGACGCAGCAAGACCCGAGTACGCTGGGGTCCGTGATGAGCGTCAGGCGATACCGAATATTCCAAGCCGGGATAGCTCAGCTGGGAGAGCAACAGACTGAAGACCCGTTGGAATCTGGAGGTCCCGTGTTCAATCCACGGTCCTGGCATTTTTTTTATTTTGCTGCACTCCCGACTTCGATTATGATTAGTACTGTGTAGCATTTACCTTCCGATGGTGCATTCGAACGGTGACTAAAGTACTAATGCCTGCTTATTCCAGATTATTTATCTTGCTTGTACATAGTCGTCAATCTTCAGCAGCAAGCCAACCGTCTCCGTCGACAGCTCTATCGCACTCGTCGACACGAGTAGCGGTTGGACGACGTCTTCCTCCAATATGTTTGATATGAGACCCTAAAGAAACATTAACCTTTATCCTCTTGCCTTGCGAGATATGAACTTACCGTGCGGACATTGATTCCTGCGTTGCGGTCTCCAAGTGCGTGTCGATTACGCAATTCCGTCAAAATTTGAATGGGGTTTAATCCCGCGTTCTCTGCCAATGTGATCGGGATAACTTCCAGGGCGTCAGCATATGCTTGGAAACAATAAGCTTCCATCCCCTTCAGCGACTGCGCGTACTGGGACAGCATCCGCGAAACGTGAATCTCAGGAGCGCCTCCACCACAGATAAGTGCTCTGTGGAAGGTTCAGTTGCACACAAGCCGTCGAGTATGGAACCGATTACCTCTTTTTAACGAGACACCGGACCACACAGAGGGCGTCATGTAGACTCCGCTCGCACTCCTCGACGACAAGGTTGTTTGAGCCCATGGCAAGGATGCTGACCGTGCGCCCTGGGTTCTTGACACCAGTTATTTTCACAACCTTGACCCCAGAGTGGGGGGCCTCTTCAACCAGATCCGCATAGCCCAGTTTGTCCTCCGTAAAGGCGTCAATATCGGCGATGGGCTTGCACCCGAGACTCTTCGACAAAAATTGTATTTCGTCACGCTCTACGTCCTTGACGGCCATAATGTTAAGACGTTTAAGGAAGCTCAGCGATGTGTCGTCAACTGCGTCACGCAAGATGGACTTTTGGATGAGAACAACATTGCAATTCGCCTTTTTGATTTTCTTGCAGATGTTGAGGAGATACTGGCGACCTTCCTTGATAACTTTGTCCATCTGTCTGTAGTCGTTGATGACAACCGTATTGTCCATCTGGCGGCCCTGAGTCAATCTTAGAGTGACACAGAAAATGGACTTACATCAGGCTTCGGTGCGGACAGTTGGAATTGAATGATGGCAATTTTAGCCTTTTCCACCCGAGTTGGACCACCTGCCGAAACGATAACATTTTGGTTCAAGACCACGCCATCCACAAGTTCAGTATCTTCAATAGTGCCGCCAACTTTCTTCACCACTCGGATGTCGCGTAAATCAACACTAGACGACTCCGGAGTCACCAGTCGAGTGACAGCAGAAACAGCGATTGGAGCGAGAATGGAAGAATACTGGGAGACAATCTTTCAAGCATTCAAGTTAGACTTAAGTCATACCACCTGGCATTTACGAACCTTGGAATTCAATGACGTGCTGGCTGCGTGAAGGAGGCTGGTCTTATCGCTAAGGTCAATTGGGACAGAGATCTCCGTCAGATATTGCACGGCTTTGACAGATGCCTTGAGGAAGGCCTCGGCGACGACTGTAGGATGCATGCCTTTCTGAAGCATCTTTTCTGCTGCTCCAAGGAGACTACCAGCTAGCACGACTACCGATGTCGTTCCATCACCCGCTTCGACATCTTGAGCGGCTGAAAGGTCGACAAGCTAATCAAATAGTCTCGCTAAGCGTGTCGTGCAGGAAGGTGAAAGTGACCTTACCATCTTGGCCGCGGGATGGAGTGCTTGTATACTTTTGAGAATCGTGGCGCCATCGTTCGTGATAATGACTTCTCCTTTTGCTGTTTGAATCTGGACGTAAGACCAGCATAAACGTCCGGGATAAGTATGAGATCGCTGCGATAAAATACCATCTTGTCCATTCCTCGTGGACCCAAAGATGTCCGGACGGCATCACTGATAGCTGTATGAAAGCCATTGAGCCAGACAAAAAATGGTTCGGATGAAGAAATAAACCTTTGGCGGCGACCAGGTTGGACATCCGGATTTCCATCGGCTTGCCCTGTGTGCATGTTAGTGGACGATGTATTGTAGATGGTACCGAGACAGCCATGCCTTGTCATTGAAGGCGGCATTCGGTCCACCGCGAGCGGTCGGTGCAGCTTTCGAGGCCATTTGCGCGTTTTGCGAGATTATCAGTGATGAGTCAAGGAAAGTCTTTGGCCTCTGTATGGCTTCCCAATCCGGACAGCATTGCGTACGCCATCTTACATCTTATTCTCTTACCACAACTTACGATGGATTTCGTGAGTATAGTCATGTATAGTTTACTACCACGCTGACATTGGACGTCAGGGTGGACTGGGCGGCGGTCCAGGTGGTCTGTTCGCTCAATTGGCACAGTACGCATCCAGACTACAGTAGGATCTGGTCATTGATCTCCATCTCACAGGGGTTTTGGTGGCCCAATGGGACATCGTATAGGTCGCCCTTCCCCGAGAGCATTCGATGAGTACCTAAGAGCGTACAGTGTGGCCATGCTTCCTGGTCGAGAACGTGAAAACCTCTCTTATGGCGGAAAGAGTACGTGTCCTGCGATCATTGCCCACGGCAGACTAACAATCGATCTACTTCTCAAGTTGTCATGCCACCATCTGCGTTGGCGCATCTAACGAGTTTGGACCTTGAATCCCCTTGGATGTTCCAGCTCCGCAATCCCTCAAATTCGGCAGCATCCACTCATGCTGGCGTCTTAGAATTCATCGCCGAAGAAGGCGTCGTCCATCTACCGTACTGGATGATGAAAACTTTACGACTAGAGGAGGGTGATCCTATACGAATCACCGGAACAGAACTTCCCAAGGGCAAATTCGTCAAACTCCAAGCGCAGACAGTTCATTTTCTTGAAATATCCGACCCGAAGGCCGTGTATGTCGCCCTTACATAGGCCCTCCTACAGTGCTGATTGTGCGGCAGCTTGGAACAAGCACTCCGCAACTTTTCGGCCCTTACTCAAGGTGATATAATCGAAATACACTACAACTCCATGGTCTTTGGTTTCTTGGTAATGGAAACGGTTCCAGGGGGCGCTGGGATATGTGTCCTTGACACAGACCTTGAAGTCGATTTCGCACCCCCTGTTGGATACGTGGAACCAGAACGTCCTAAGGCCCTTCCCCCGTCAACAATGGCCTCCAAGTTAAACATTGACTTGAATTCGTCATCTCCTGGCTCCTCCCGGCCATCATCGTCCCTTGCCGGAGGATTTGTTACCGGTGGTGCCCCTACTGTAAGTAAGGGAGGCGACCACTGGGAAAGTTTCAAAGGCAAAGGCGAAACTTTATCCGGAAGAAAGACGAAGGGCAAGGGAATTAGCCACCGTGGGGTGGAGCAAGTGTCCGAGGGAAGTAAGATTATACGCACAGAGTACGTGTCCTTTTCAATCGAGATCATCACCCACTCATGTATAGCAGACGCAAGGTTGTTACAAGTGACTCCCTGGAAGCCGACGGCAAAGTCCCCGCTGCATTGAACCTTCCGTTTGGAAAATTGTTCTTTGGTTTCAAGGCTGTTCCATACAATCCCCCCGAACCTGCTGTTCAGTCACCCACTGATTCATCTGGGCAACCGGTAAGTACTACATCTACACCGACCCGTCACCGTTCACTCAATTTGTCCTATAGGCCACATTCTTTGGGTCTGGAAACGTGCTCAACGGACGATCCACTCCGACCAGCTCAGTCAGCCCGTCGGCAAAGGGCAAGGAAAAGGCCAAGCCACCGTCACAGTCCGAAGCCAGCACCAAATCCTGGGGCACAGGGCAGACTCTGGAATCCCGCTCGCAACCGCGCTTTCCTCCGAGCTTTAGAGCACGTGAACTTGGATCGGGTGTGTTGATGTCACAGTCACATCAACCCAGGCAGCCAAGGCGACGTAGCCCAACTCCCGACTGGGGCGTTGATGATGATGAGATCATCGCGATTGATAGTGATTGAAACCGCTGACCATAAAATGAGTGGAATGCAAGTATGTGCGGCAAGTTTGTATTGATAGTTAGATCTTTGATGTACAAGAAATTCAAGAAAACGGACTAAATGGCCTATGTCATAACTACTCCGATACCTCTTCCCGCGTCGACCCCACCGATTGCCTGTACACCTGCCAGAGGTGCTGTCCTCCAATTGTACAGATAGAAATTAAGCAGGCCATCACCTGCCCCAAACTGAATTCACGTGTATCAGCAACTGCGCCGCAACGCAGTATGAAGAACCAACCTTCAGATCGTCTAAGAAGCTCATGTTGTCCATCAGAGTGACGGCATTAAACACATCAAACTTGGCTTGCTTTGCGATGATAAGTGCATCACCAATAAGCTGGACCAGGTGTTGTTTTAACTTTCCAGACTCATCAGCACCTGGTTCAAATGCAACCTCGCTCGAGTAATAGAAAAGATAGGCAGCCTGAAGGATGTTGTGCTTGGGGTGATTGATTACTGTCGAAGGCAGCGAGTAGAACGAGAAGAAGTCTGTGATGCGATGTGTCTTGGGGTCCTATGATAGAATATTTTGTGGAATCCATTGTGCAACAGCCTACAGAGTTGGTTACGTACCTCAACGACATAAGCCCACAACACTTGTTTAGGCCGCCTATGGGCCTCGGAGGGTTGCGACAGATCCCCTCTCCCAGTCAGGAATGTATGCTGAATTTCCTCGACCGACATTATTTGTGACATGCCAAACCGTTCCATGTATCGCGCGAATAAGTCTGCTACTTCAGGTATATCTCTCGACTCCATTTCTCGAAGGCCGGGTAAGTGTGGAGTAGTATCAAGCGTATGCACACGAATCATCCGTGCGAGAGTCATGTTGCGAGGAACGAAAGTGAACTTGATGTCAACGAGCTTCGGGATGTTCAATGTACGGTGGTAATACCTGGATAATTGGTCAGAAAAAGGGAGAGCAAAACTACCTTTAACTTACCGGCAAGTTGACACTGGCGTAGGCAGGACCACGCCAGCAGTGTATACTGCTTGAGCTATTCCCTGCAGGTGCACTTGCCGCGTAACCTCCTTTATGAGCACAGGTGCCAGTCGCTTGGAGCGCAGTTTTTTATGCACACACAGAAAGTTTATCTCGCTCGCGCGAAATACGCTGCATGAGGACTGTTAAGGACAGCCCCAGAAGGAATCTGGAAAGCACTAACTTCCCACGAACACGGAGAGTAATGGGGACACCAGATATGAATGCGACCAGCTTCTTGTTTGTAGAGACACGTACACCCACGTGCCATTCCTTGTAATAGCCAGGTGGCTTGAGTGCCCTGTATTATCGCAATTACTAAGAAGCCGATTCATCATCAATGAGACGATGCGTACCACTCCAGGAATTCAGCGCTGTATTGAAAGCGGAAGGCGGCTTCGTCGTCTTCGACATAGTTCAGCGATAATAAGTCGTACACTTCCTTGATCTACATCTCGGATAAGCAACGCCACCAGTGATTCCAACAAGAAGCAAACCTGTTTGGGGTCATTGATATCAAGGATACACCACTCGAAATCCTTCGGTAATGGGTATGGCCCCTGTCGGACGTCCTCGATTGCCTTAGTGGGTTCAATGAAACCGTCCTCCGTCGGGGGGGCTTCGCCTGCAGAGGTCAGGATAAGGTATAATGATGAGTTTTGTGCATATCCTACCCAGCTGAGGAACCGGCTGTGTTTCCCAAAACTATTGCTGCATGTCAATGGGAGGAAAGATGATGTCCGCCACATGCACATACTTTATGTTCACCCATGGCCTTCTTGCCCCGCCCACCAACACCTGTCTTCCCTTTGAGTACGTCCATAATTTTCAGCTGCTCCAATGCCATCCTGATGGACTCGGGATCTGCTGGGGTAGAATCCGTGCCTTGCTCAGCCTTTACCTGCTCTGCGACATGGTCGACGATTGATTGGGGTATCTCATTTCCACGTAAAGTGTTTAAAGCTTTGGAAATCTTAGATCGTTTCTTGTTCTTGCGCTTCGAAGATGAAGCCTGCGATGCCTCGGGCGCAGCATCGTGATCTCCGGTTCCCTGTTGGTGTTCTACTTCAGAACCAGATGAGTTGTCTTCCGGGTTGACATCCTGTGCGGCAGCATGCATTGGAGCTTTCTGGGAAGAGGCAGACATGATAGAAACCGTGTAAGCCAAATCGCTGTGGAATACGAGCCAACCTAGCAAGACCTTTGATACAGGATCTGCGAGGCTTACATCAGCGAAAGCCCCTATTCTATGGACCCAAAATACGTGCATTGCCCATAGGACTACGAGAATAATACTATCCATACTAGTGCACCATGAATGTATGGCCTGCAAGACTTAACATCAAAGATAATGTACTGTCATGCAGCTACTTGAACAGTTCGACGTCGTTTTTTCACCCGCTCGCCAAGGCTGGTGCCGTCACCGACAGTATACGTCAAGTCAGTCGCAGCGCCACGACTCGGTTCTTTTCGCCGCTTCCTCGCTGCGGAGGTAATAGAGGTCGACTTGGGGGAGGATATCGACTTGCGCTCATCCGCATCATCCAGACCATATGTCGAGAACATTCTGAGATCGGACGTGAACAAGATCTACCGAGCCATTGAGCATTTCTTCGCTGATTGTGTCATATGCTACACGTACAGAGTGGGCCCAGCCAGCATACTTTCCCCAAATGCCACCCAGTCTATCACTGATTTCGTTGTAAAGCTTTGGTGTCATCGTCCCTTTGCCTTTCGAGCTAGAGATGCCAGGCAAGTGATAATGCTTCACCGCAATCTGATGTACATGGGTGTCAACAGGGATGACTTCGTGCTGTTTCATGACACGTCAGGTAACCCTCTTAGCAGATCAGAAACGGACACGCCTTGTCCAAACTCATAAGTAAGACGCAGTCAGCAACTTTGCGCCCGACCCCTGAAAGTTTAAGTAACTCCTCCCTGGCCTTCGCTGTGTCTTCATTCCTGAATGTCATTAGCCATCTCTCAGGCGCCTCTATGGTCCCTTGCACAGTAGCGGAGCTGTGTCTGTCCACAAGCATTCTTGCAGTACGCTGTATGAAGTCAGCACGATATCCGAACCCTAACGATCGTAATTCTGATGCAACATCCGAAGCAGCAAGTGCACTGGGTGGCGGGAAGGGATGGTATGAAATTGCCTCGAGTGGGGAATGCGAAGCCGTGCAGGGCGGCGGCAGCGACACCAGCGGGGATGAGTAATTCTTGCAAAGTGCATGAACCATATTTGTTATTCGGACAATGTTGTTATTAGAGGAGCATATGAACCTGACAGTTGCTGGTAGCATCCGAGGAGGAAAGGTACTTGGAAACTTGGGCTACTCACGATATGAGATTCTCCCATGGATCTTGGCGCAATATTCGTATGCCAAAAAAGCGGGATCGTAGTCTGTGAAGAACGGGGTCCCGTTCGCTCCAGTCATCGTACAACTGGAGGAGATCGATGTCAAGTTGGAAATAGTCTTTGATCCAAATCAGCGTTTCAGCCTCTCGAAGAGCAGACTCTGCAGGAGGAGTATCGTTTCTGGGGAACTCGGAACGGTAGAATAGCGTGTCAGGACATTGTCTTAAGCAAATCACTCGGTCTCGTAGACACAACCGGTATTCTTGGGTGGGGACGGCATTTTCGTGAGTGAGGTCGACTGTCAGGGGATAAGAAGACCACCGGAAAGACTGTCCGCAAGTCAATACCGCCGCTAGAGAGAGCTGCGCTATTGGTAGAGAGAGAGAGCGAAAACCAGCCGGGGCGGGAGTGGCCATGTGCACAGTAAATGACCCTGGTTTAGTCTTTCATCCAGTCTCCGTCAATGATCTATCGGGAAGCACCAAATTACTAGCCAGTCGTTGATGCCTTCAGAGACGTTTCTTCCAAGAATTCACTCCGTCTTTTATACTGTCTTTGATGTCAAGCAGGGGCCCAAGATTGTGTACCAAGTACCAGAGGCTTTAATCGCTACGTCTCCATCCGGATTTACCAGCTTATCTGTCTCGTCGTCCCCGAAGCCCTCCACACCCATTCCATTGGAAGGAGAGGTTCCGTTGTCCCGTCAGTCGAGCTCTTCCCTGATATCCATAGGTGGTCGGCGTCCAAACTCGAGACAGGTCTCCTCTCCTCCACATCGCTCCACTTCTTCCGCCCGAGTCCTGTTCGACTTCGACGACATTTCCAAGTACGTGATACCGCCCGACGCTCTTTGTGGTCGTCTCGTCATTTGTGCTACACGTAGCCATCGTATCATCGGATTCCCTGTATCTATCTCAGGATCCAAGTATGAACGATATTACTTCAGATTCAACCTTTGCTTCGTATTCGAACGCTCTGCGGATCTCAGCTGCTACAAGCCAATCGTTCGAAAAGTCAGCCGTGTTTTGGCAGCCTGCGAGGTACGACGCTTAGCTCGAACCCTAGCTTTCTGTGCTACCCTGGCTTAAGAGTATAACAGGAAGAATCAATGTTCTTGTCTCGTTCTTCCCATGAGATATGTGCCATTCTCGAGCAGCTTTACGAAGACTTGAACTCGTACTCAGAAACCTCTATCCCGATCGATGAGTTCAACTCTATCGAACTTAAAATATTTCCCTTCTACCCAAATCCTCCACCAGTCAAAGATTGGCAAGTTCCAGTCGCGTTAATCAACCTCAATGATCGAATGGACGATAACTGGGACCTCACCATGAAGAAGGTAAAGAAGGGCCCAGCCTAGTCATCATTCACCTGTGACCATTGTTTGTAAGGTTTGCGAGCATATCAACGGCGTGAATCATGTTCGTCGCATAGCACAGCTGGCGGACTGCGATCTCGAGTTGACGCGACAGGCAATTGCACACCTTCTGTGAGTCTGACGCCAACTCTCCAAAGCTCATTCTTGATACCTTCTGGAGTTATTATCAAGTAATCATGACGGTAGATATTTTCCAGTACTCGAACATGTACACCCTGAGGAAGAGTGTCCAATGGCTCGCGGATGAACCCCACGTCAAAGATGAATGTGGGCCATATGTGACAAAGCCTGGTAACTCACTTCGCCATCTTCGTTGCATCTGCCTGAGCTCTTCCAGGAAAGTCGATTCCAGACTGGCCGAGACTTTTACACCTGTACTCGAGATTCAAACCAGGAAAGACGATATTTGAATGGATGGAAAGCTACGGTATACATGACCTAGGCATCGATGTACGGCGGTTCACTAGTTTCGGTGTAATCAAGGTATGTAGAAATAAGTTATTTTACTGGTCCATGCGCAACCTTCTCCTTAGGGTTTTTTGCGCAGGGTTCATCGTTATCCAGTTCTCCTTCCACCGGACGTCTCATCATTAAACAATAGGCGACGCCAGAGTATCTCAAGTACTTCTCCGCAGTTGAAGACGCATACACAACCAAGTCCAACGTCAACATCTACTGAGCCATCTAGGATCATCAGAGGTTCCTCGCATGCGCTACTAAGCAGCGAGCACTCTGTCCACTCTCCTACAATAGAGACAGAATCCTCCTTTAATGTACAGCGTCGCACTAGTGCTGCCGAGAAAGTTCTCGAGCAACTGCACGTGAGAGGATCGATTCCTACTCCTCGGGTTCCGACCGCGCCATCAGCGTCTCTTGACGGGGGAGGTGGCTACTACCAGGGCCGCCCAATTGGACGGCAGAGAGTAAACTCAGACACACACCAACAGTTTACGTTGCACTCGTCTGCGTTCTCCTCAGCAGCTTCTGAAGTCGGTGAAGGACTAAAACGATCATCGATCTATAATCCCACTGTTGGCCCAATGTCGACCTCTCGCTCAGCCGGAGCCTCTCGTTCTCCTTCGGTAACAGCTGTTCAACAAATGCATACGCCATCCTCTCAAGGGTCAATGCAAACATTGCATACACCTCCACCTGAGTTGATGCCTCTGCTCGATGGAGAGCATCATACGGATGAGCTGGCCACACGCTTTGAAGCTGGGTGGCCACAACTGCAACAGTGGCTGGTGGCGATTGGAGGCGGAAAGGGCAACGGTGACTTTGGGCGGGTAGTGATTATCTATCGATAAGTCCCACAGTCTATAGTAGATAAATATACTTTTTGAACCACACACATGCGGTATTACGTCTAGGCAAGCGTCCTGTTGACGTTAACATAGCCAGTCCCATAGCAAGAGTAAATCAGCTCTGTATTTGAAGGGTCTGACGGATCTGCAGGCACGATTTTGAATAATGTTCCAAAGAAGTTCTTGACATCTCGCAGGAATTGTATCCTTGATCAGCTGCGTAAGTAACTTATCGGGACTTGGGTGGAGGACATACGTTCGCACTGCTGGCTCACTCATCCTGCAGCGCCCAACGTCTTCGCTTCCAAGTACCATCATTAACAGTACCAAAGATTGGTGTTTCCTATCAACACAACTTCCGAGCCGTATCTCTGACAAAAGAGCACGACTTGCAAGAAGTGCAACGTCCTCTGGAGTTCCCCCAGGTTTTGAAACGGCCTCGGAGCAATGTATCGCAGATGTTGTAGACTCTGCCAACAAACTCAACGCATAGCCAGGAGACCTGACAAATTGCACATTAGTAGATCGCATTGACGGAAGGTGGGCAGCTTACTTCCCGCTCTCCTCTCCCTTGTAGACGTCAGAGTACAGGTAGATGTCAGGTATATAGCGGTTTAGTACTGAACGAGCAGAATCGATCATACGATTGGAAAACTGCGGGCTCACGCGCACTGCATGCCTATCGTAACCCACGTGGGTATGTAAATCAGTAGATCGAAACATCGACCACCACATACGCGATGCCCCGTATTCTCTTGATTCTTCCGGGTTCAACAAAATTAAGGGTTTTGACCTGCTTGACGACTGGACATAGAAACTGCACCTCACCTCCGCCTCCGGGAGGAGCTCCACGCTTTTTTATCTATCCAAACTTGTCAGCAACAATGGTGCTATTGAAGACAGCCAATCTCACCCGTAATTCCAGTCCCTCGGAGATACCGAAAAGTTGCAAGTGGGGCAGTGTGACAGTCCGTATCAGGTCGACCTTGGTGGGCTCAGGATATAGAATGTCTTGGAACCGGTTGAAGAAAACGCACAGAAAGATCATTCTCGTCGGTAGTGATACCGCGCAGAGTGATCTGAAACGACTTCTTGGAAAAGGGTGCAAGCATGACGAGCGGTTCCAAGAAGTATCCTATTGATCGTGAGAGAGGACAATCATGCGCAACAGGTCCCCCGTTGATGACACCGGGCTTAAGTAGAACGGCAGTTCCTGGTTTCATGAGGATACAGCATAAAGAGTTCCATAAGAACGTACCTGTGACAGAAATTTCAATTACTGTCCCATTGGTCACTTTTTCCAACAATCGTAGAAGGCTGACTTCATAGTCTGATGCAGAGACCCTTGAGAAAGGAGTCAATCAAAAGTTAATGCGAAGCTCACCTCTTAGGCCTGGGTTTTGATCCTCGAACCTAATTTTTTCCACGCGGACGGGTTTTCCGCTGAGAATAGACAGTACCAACCGCTGTCTGAGGTACTGGTGGCCGTTGTAACTTATCTGAGCCATGGTTTATGCATATGCACGGGAGGTCGGAAATCCATCATGTAGCTTACATAAACCGGTACTAAAACGGCCCCAAATTCCTCTCCATTCAGCACATTATTGCCCACAATGGCCAGCCTCTCACTTCACGCTGATGGGTTAGCGAATTCGAACGACTGGAAGGAACGTTATTGCTATGTGGACCAAATCCTGGATAGGCCAGGTCCACGCACAGACCCCTCTTTTGCGGCTGGCAATGAGGTGCCTAGCGGATTGGCGTTTTGTGACGAAAGCTCATGTTGGGCGCATAGGTCAAGGACTTCCTGAGGAACAAGTGCAAAATACTTGTCATCGGTGCTGGTGGCTTGGGCTGCGAAATACTAGCCAACCTTGCATTGACTGGCTTTAAGGACATTCACGTTATTGACATGGACACCATCGACATCAGCAACCTGAACCGCCAGTTCCTCTTCCGGTATGGATTCCTCTTTCTTATACATGACTCGCCACCTCATCTTCAACCCGCGTCAAGACCAGCAGATGTAGGGAAACCCAAAGCAATAGTTGCAGCGGAGTACATCATGAAACGTGTACCAGGTGTCAAGGTTACACCGTGAGTCCGTCTTTAATTACCGAGATCTAACATTGCATGCCCTGCAGTTACTTTGGAAAAATCCAGGACAAAGACAACGATTACTACATGCAATTTAACCTCGTAATCTGCGGTCTTGACTCCGTAGAGGCACGGCGATGGATTAATGCAACGCTTGTTAACCTCGTTGATCCCGAGAATCCCGAGAGCTTGAAGCCACTTATTGACGGTGGAACAGAAGGTATTTAGAGTGGCCAAGCAGCCAATATATTTCTATTTCTCTTTGCAGGCTTCAAGGGCCAGGCTCGTGTGATTCTGCCGACAGTAACATCGTGTTACGAGTGCTCGCTCGACATGCTCAACAAGCCAACATCTTTCCCTATCTGTACTATTGCCAATACACCACGACTTCCGGAACATTGCATCGAATGGGCATCTGTCCTAGAGTGGCCCCGAATACATGGCGGTAAGATAGCTTCGTGTTTGCTTCTGCTTGTCTCACATCCCTGTTCAGAGAAAAAGCTCGATACCGACGATCCGGAGCATATCAATTGGTTATACACTATCGCCTCTTCTCGAGCAAAAGAATTCAAGATTGAGGGAGTCACTTACACGCTTACGCACGGCGTCGTCAAGAATATAATACCCGCAATTGCATCGACAAATGCTATCATAGCAGGCAAGTCAATATTACTTCTATCCTTCCACTTACCATTACATCGTTCCAGCATCATGTTGCAACGAAGCTTTCAAGATTGCCACAAGTTCTGCCCTATACCTCAACAATTATTTCATGTTGATAGGTACCGAAGGGATTTATTCGTACACATTCGAACACGAGCAACGCAAGGACTGCCCTGTCTGCGGTGGAGAGTCTCTCGAGATATCAATAAGTCGTGAGATGACCGTCGAGCAATTGGTGGAGATGTTGACGGAAAGACAAACAATGTAGGTATATGTGTATGTGAAATCTCCGTCCTCTAACCGTTCATGTAGTCAAATTAAGAAGCCGTCTTTGGCAACCTCGACTAAACACATATACCTTCAAGGACCACCTCAACTGGAACAAGCGACACGACCCAACTTGGAAAAGAAAGTATCTGAGCTGGTTGAGGAGGGCGACCCAGTGATTGTTACCGCATCAACCCTTCCTTTCGACCTCTCTCTGGTCATTACATATACATAGCTACTCCATCCCTTATACACCGGCAATAATGTCACCTGTTTTTCAAGGTCGAAAATAATGCATGCTTTCGATAGAGTAAAGTTGTGACTATGTGTGACTATACGTGACCATTTGTGACAAGTACTGTGTTTGGTAATGTAAGCGTGGGCGGCGGCGAGGTAGGCCTATATCGACGTTCGTTGTGAACACCATCAAGGCGTCTTATAGGCTTATACTCCTCATTCCCTTAGAGTCGTCGGAAATGCCCAAAGCGGACCTCAATAAAGCAGGATGGGAGCAAAGCGAGTTTCCCATTCTATGCGAGACTTGTGTGTATAGGTCTAAATGTGTGCTCACACTTGAACTGACCACAGTGCTGCATTCCAGGCCTGGGTGACAACCCATTCATCAGAATGGTGTGTAGCCTCCTATTTGCCTCAACCGGGCTCTTACTGGTTTTTTAGACTAAACAAGAGTTTGGACGTTCTTGTGGGACATGCGCCCGTCCGTTCACGATCTTCCGCTGGAACCCAGGCTCAGGTTCCCGATACAAGACCACTGTTATCTGTCAGACATGCGCCAAAGTCAAGAACGTGTGTCAGACGTGTTTGTTGGATCTTGAATATGGACTACCGACGCAAGTTCGCGACACTGCACTCGGCGCACAGACTGAGGCGCCGACAAGTGACGTGAACCGTGAATATTACGCGCAAAATATGGAGAGCAAGGTATATTTACTGCTGCTCTATCGACCGGTCTTCCTAAAATAGTTTCTGCAGATGGCCGACGGAACTAAGTCTACGATGCAACTTGGTGGGAAGACGTCGTCGGCCGGGAAGGAGATGTTAAAAGAGTTGGCACGCACCAACCCATATTACAAGCGAAACCGCCCACATGTATGCTCTTTCTTTGTCAAGGGCGAGTGCAAGCGTGGTGATGAGTGCCCATACCGGTGTGTTTTAAGTCTGTTCTATTTTGTTGTTACTTGATCTCTATGCAGACACGAGAAGCCGGTGGACAATGAGCTGTCGCATCAAAATATCAAGGACCGGTACCACGGAAACAATGATCCTGTTGCACGCAAAATCCTGGTCAATTATGCCACGGCGCAAGGCTTGAAACCTCCAGAAGATCAGTCTATCGTAGGTTCCGATTCTATTCAAATTTCCACAGGTGCTTAAAGTTAATAGGTGTCATTGTTTCTTTCTTCCCTTCCTTCTTCGGCCACTGAGTCCGATATACGGACGCACGTCGTACACTCTTTGCCTCATGTGCCTTCGTCACAACTTAGGTCGATTGTACATGTCGCGAAATCGAGGTTCGTCGTAAATGCAGTTTACTATTCTCATACCCTTACGCAATGGAACTAGATGTGCATTCGTCAATTTCAAAGACCGAGTGTCCGCGGAGAGGGCTGCCGAGGCTTGGGCCAAGGGCTTGGACATGGATGGCCAACGAGTAAGTGTAAAGTGGGGGCGTAGCAAGAATGGAGGAGCATCAAAGGCGTCTGCAAGTTCACCAAACCTAACACCAACTGTGACAGTGACAACTGCGTAGAGTAGTTTTTATCTTCAATGTATTTCTCATTCTTGTATGTACCAGGATTAATTACTGCATGGAACAGTCAATTAATACATTCCGGGAACGGAATTAAGTGGGCTCGGACCTATGTACAAATGCTCGTGATATGTAGGCATTAATTTCAGTGACGGCAGGACGATTAGAAGCATCTGCCAGCCGCGAACCCCCCCAATATCATCGATAGCAACCAAGAGGCGCCAACGGAGATATTTTCGCCGGTATACAGAGCACGTCCAAAATTGACAAGGGCAGGACCAGCTTTGTAGTGACAAGTTTCAAGCTCGGATATTGGTCGGAAACCAATGAGACACTCACGACACACTCCGCAGATCCCCCAGCCGATGCCAAATAATACTGAACCGCCAACGAGCCTTGCATCGATTTTAATATTGGAAGGGATCGCCCATGTTTCACCGAAACAAGGGCGGCGGGGGCAGCCATAGCGGTAGAGGAGAACAGACAATGGTAGCGCACTCCCAGCCAGAAAGGCAAGAGTGGGATCAAATGCTCTGGAAACTGGTAGGACCAAAAATGCCACCACCCTTTGGGGGTCAACCATGTTGCCAAGGGAGAGGGAGATGCCGAAGGTAAGTGATGTTAACAAGCAGGTCAAAGAACGAAGAAGAGGGCTCTTGAATACACCCAACCGGGGAGAGGATTTATGCGAAGAGGCCTTTTCCAGAGCACGATTTGGCAGACGAAGCATAGCCATAAGAAGAGGAACAAGCACAACAGTGAGAGCATAAACGTGGCCACCACGATCACCAAGAGACCAATCCGCGTTCGCAGTGAGTGGTAGGCTCTCCCGATGATAAACTTGGGAGACAATAACAGCAGTGGAAAAAAATGACATTGTTGCCACGAATGACCTGCATATAAACGAGTTGTATAAGGTCTTCGACCTGTGTCGAACAATCCGACGAGTTACCTGCGTGAAAAGCGTGACAGGCCAGCTAGCATATGGCTAGAATTGCGATGAGAGACGCGGAACAACATTCAATGTGACGACCAACCCCGAAGTACAACCGTTTGCCAACTGGCGAGGAGCGATTTAGAGAACGAATAGAAAGAACTTGACTAAGTTATACCTTTGTACCAATGCCGACGAGAAAACCGGCCAAGATTGTGCGAGTGTAACCTGTTGAGAGCACTAATGGACCTGATGATTCGAGACAACTAACAACGACACCACTGAGAACTAGTCCCAGAACACCTAGAGCTGCCTCGGTGTCCCCTCGCACGGACCTGTGGAGTAAGCCAGAGACACCGAGGACAGAGCCATTCAAGACGAGGAGAGAATGGAGGGACAGCGACAGGCCTACGCCAGCCAGGGATGCCTGGAGAGGCTTTGGGTGAGACACGATCATGGAGGCGAACCCTTGACGAAGGTTGCCATCGCTCGTGTCAATAATTATGCTGGACTAGTTTGACCTTGCACATAAGACGTCCAAAAATGGGCATGATAATCGCCTGTGATTGGGCACGTGACCACGCATGTGGCCTGAGATAGCGTAGTTGGTTCATTTCATTTCAGCTTGGACCACTATATACATATTCGTGAACCATCACAGGCACTAAACCGAGGCTGGCTGCCTGGGCAGTTCCAGAGCATCCGGTCCAAAACTGAGCGGAAGTAAGCCACCCAGCGTCTCGTTCAGAACACCACCATCTTTCACATCCTGGGGGTAGCCAGCGGGGACCAGGAGAATTGGCATATCCAAACTGCAGAACTCCCGGATTACCTGCCGACAAAACCCGCATGGGGAGATTGCAGAAGTGACGTCCCTACGAAGCTAAATGAGATTGCATGAGATGGATCTGATATGTGCCACGTACGATGTCACGGCCAGGGCTACAAACCCCTTCTTACCCTCGCTCTGCATAGGGAACGCTTCAGCCTCCCACAGAGGGTGCAGAGAGACAACATACGACTGCTTTGACTACTGCCGTTCGTTCAGCGCATATAGTTCCACCTGCAGTACTACGAGCATTAACGCGAATCGGAGCGTCAGATAGGTGGATTGCCTACCGTACGATGCATTCTCGACATTTGCACCCTTCACAATTGTGCCGTCAGCGAGTAGAAATGCAGCTCCAACGCGGAACTTGGAGTAGGGCGAATAAGCGTATTCCTTGGCTGCGATGTGGCGATCGACGCAGAACTTGGATGACAATAATGGCTACGAATACCTTCGATCGCAGCTTGGATCAGCCTCTCGCGGTTATCCTCTGTCAACATGATCGCCCTGTCGAATCGATGTATCAATCAGACCAAGCAACCCTCCTTGGAATGACTGCTTATCGCTCAATAGTATTACATAATACAATGTTCGGACGCGGATGTTATACGAAAGAATCGTCATAGTCACATTATGTGCTCCTTTGCATAAAATGTTACCAAATGCGAAACAATGTTGAGACAGTGGGTGCAGCGCAAAACGACACAGGGTACTAGCAAAGTAGCTGTTGTCAAACCGGCGTGTGGCGATGAGGACTAAGATCCGAGAATGGAAAGAATAGAAGGTGTCAGGCCCTGCAAAAGGGATGAATGAGGAAACTTCATCAGAAACTGTGACTGACTAACCGATAAGTCGGAGGCCGACAATGGGCACAAGAAACTTGCAGTGTTACTGATCGTCGGTGACACGGTGAAGAAAAGTACGCGCACTTTCACCTAGGGTCGGATCAGCTTAATCAGGATACGTGCTGCGTCAATGAGTTCTTACCGTAATATCATAATCCACAGTAATGTCAGACTGTGTTCCCCCATTAATGCCACACTTGTTTATCAAATCTGCCAGGATCTGGTCGCCGGAAGACATTGTCGAAGTGTATGACATCGAAAACGGAAATGTAATGGTTTTGTTGGTGTGAGATGGGAACGTAATGTCCGACTGACTGCCTCCCCCGATATAGGTGTGATTAATAGGGTAATATATCTAAATTGAAGGTCAGTAACATATCGCGAGAGTGCTTAGAGAACGCACGTCCGCCTTTATCGACGGTATTGACACTGAGAAGTAATTAGGATTGTTGACACTATCATGAATGAGCTCTCAATCTCCACCACGTTAGCTGGAGAAGCTACTCACGTTATGTTGATTGCGAGATTGATTTGGACGCCATTAGTCTGCAGTTGTATCTGACCAAATGTATTTAATGGGAATGAATAGCAAACAGGAGTAAAACAAGCGTACCTCACTTCCCATGGACGGCGGTCCGACGCTTCCAACGATAACATTGGGCGGCCGAATCCACTACCGCCAACTTCAGCACAGAGCCAAAAGGAATGTGACCCACTCACCATGAGCAAAGCCAACAAGATGCTGATAATAAGGAGCAACGCAATCATAAGCGTGCAGCAACAAAACCTCATCATGCACTTCCCCCGGGATCCCTAACAAAGAGTTAGCCCTGGCCAAACATCATTCCAGACGTGAGGTACCTTTGTCCAGAGAGAGCCGCCGTGGTGTTCATACCGCCATCTCCTCAGGTCTCGAGACCGGCTGCAGAATGAATGTAAATCGCAAGCAATGGTGTAAGATGTAAACGAACCTTTTGGTGGTGGTCCGTGCGAACCCAGCGGAATCGTCACCTTCCTTCGGTGCGTACGCTGCCGCTTGAGGGTCTGCTGGCTGATGGGTAGTGGGATTGTCCTCGTATCCACCTGGTGCGTAGTAGGGGTCGTAGCCCCCTTGATCATAGGCCTGGTGAGGATCGCTGCCGTTGTAGGGATCGAATGCTGGCGTTTCATTGTAATGAGGGTCATAGCGCCCGTGCTGCTCAACAAATGGGTCTCTGTATGCCATGATGGTCGTGGTTGACAATACAGAGGATACTGGAGTGGGACTGCGGATTGCCCTTGGAAAACGCAATAGCAGTGCAACGGTCTCCCAGGCTCTCGCTCATAAAGTAAACAGAAAAGGTACATAGCTGTACATTTGATCAAGCTGTAGCTAACGTACACAATGTATACAACGTCAAGTAAAGTGGGCCTGGGCACTGGGCAGGGGTATTCATCGGAGTCCGTTCCCACTTCCGGGGACGAATGCCATCCGTTGACGCCCCGATGGGGTACTTCCTTTTGCGTCAGTAGACGTAGTTTGATGAGCAGAACCAAGCAAAAATCGGTTTGAACCAGCGTGTTCGGCCGTACGATGAGTGGGTACCTGCGGGATTCTGGAGAACGGTCGTTGTGGAGTTGGAGGTGGTCGCATGGTGTCGGAGATTCCACTAACACGTCCCTGTGAAGTCGCCAGTGCCGCTTGGCCGCGGTCGATTGCTGGCTTGAAGCGGCTTGTCTGTGGCATGGGTGGGGGGGGCATGGAGTTGTGAAGTCCGGCAGGCGCGCAGACTTGTCGCGGTGGTGCAGACTGGTCATACGTCATCGGTCGAGCATGCGTTTTGGAATCTACTCCCTGATATGCATATTGCCTAAGCGGACAGGCTGAATGTGGGCCGGTCGTTAGCTTCAAGTAAAGGAGACTCATACTCAGCAAAGCGGCTACTTCCAGGTCTCTCGGCGATGGGACGTGATTCCTGCTGAGTGGGCAGTCCGTGGTCTTGGCGTCCGAAGTTCGGCGGACCACTGGATTGGAGGGTGAGTCGAAGTGGAGGAACTGGCGTCGTGATCGATCTTGGACTGGAATTGGTCTTGACACCTCCACTTGGACTGCAACCCAGGATGTTCTCGATACATATGGTCGATATAACAGATGCTCACCCTCTCGCCTCAGCCATGGGTCGCTTGCCATTGGCATTTTGGTGGTCAGATGGTTCTTGGTCCCGAGTGGAGCCCGAATAAGCCCGTAGGTGGGTGATTTCTCGCTGCAATGCATCTACTTCCCTGTGCCAGAGGTTTGACGCAGAGGGATGCGGACCGATAAGAGAACGTACTTCCTTAAATTCCTTCGTTCATTCCGCAAGCGATCGCAGGTAGCAGAAAACTGTAAACACTGACCGCGATAATGCCGTACGAGAGAAGCAAGGGATTGCTGCTGGAACTGCGAGGATGCTCAGAAACTAGTGGCGATAGCTGTGCACTGATGCTGAACCTTAACAGCATTTGCGATGCCGTCTATAGCATGGGGCAAGGTTCGAAACCAGTCCACCATTGGGGGTTCTAGCTGTGGTCATCGCCTATTAACACTGACAACACTGTAGGTGCATGCAAAGAAGCATACATCTCGCTGCAGCGGCATCAACTCAATGTCCTGGTCTCCGCATTTTGGACAACTTCGGTCCGGGTCTGTATACACTCTCAAAGAGGGCAACTGGGTGGAAAGAAAAGGTGACACTCACTGAGATGGTTGTTACAGACGATGTGGCCACATTCCGTGAGCCAGAACGGCACAGCCGGTGGGCCTTTGTCGTTGGGCACAAAGAGCAGATGGCAGAGGGCACAATTGACGAACTCCCAAAAGTCCCACTCCGTCTCCAATGCTGTTCCCATGGTCGGCGTCTGCTGTAAGGTTCCCAAAGCACAACAAGGGTCTTGCTGTGGGCCTGGCAGATAAAAGGATCGACCCTCAAGTAACGATCACGTGAGCGCAATCATCCTGGACCAACAACGTGCCCCTCGATGTCGACGCCCACAAGCCTACTGACGCCCACCATGGCGAGCCCTCCTACGCTCGATTCCACAGGGCAACCGCCCTCTGGCTTGCATGTCGTCTCCCAGCCAAAACCAACTACCAAGGGCTGGCTCTTGAATGACCTCGTGGAGAGCTCATCGAACTTCCGTCGTGTACCCCGCACACATTACTCGGCGCCATCTCTCAAAGCATCCATGTCTAAGCATGAAACCGAAGGAATACCCCATATAATATACGGATGGCACAGGCATCCCCGTTGGTCACAGTCATTCACTATCGATTGGCTTAGAATGAACAGTGCCCAGCGTAAGCGCACACCCAGCGCTTATAGATCTTATTCTCATCCAGCATGATCAGGCATCTCTGTCCGTAATGTACATGACTGGAAGGATTCCGATATACCCCTCTCGGATTTCATCAAGAAAATGCGTTCCAGTCCCCTGTATACGAATGCCCAAGGTATTCCTCTATAGTGTGTTGCTATCCGGGGCGCTGGGAATGGTTGACCTCTCTCCACCTTAGAACTCGAACGATTATACGGCAAAGATGCCGAATGTCCACCCGAGTGGACCAGATGGCTCACAGACGAAGGAGTCATTCCGGATGACCTATTATTCCATGGATCCAAAGACTTCCTCAAGTTTCTCCCCGAATCGGTTTGCAGTCCGCCTTTCTCGTTTTTGTATATCTTACTCATTCTCCGCAGGCACAGGTCCAGACTCTGATGTGTTATATTGGCATCGGAGATACTTTTACACCCTTCCATAAGGACCTGTGTGCTTCATCCGGGCAAAACCTCATGTGCTACAGTGAGAACAACGGGTCCTCATTCTGGTTCATGACGAGGGCCTTGGACGCACCGAAGGTGCACTTGTATTTCCAGCGGTTAGGTCACGAGGTCGATTTTGAAAACCACGTAGTCACCCTTGACGAGCTGCGCGCTGCACCGTTCGATGTTTATATCGCGGAGCAGTGTGTGGGGGATTTGGTCCTCGTCCCCCCACGAAGCTGTCACCAGGTTGTAAATAACTGCGGAATCACCATCAAGACGTCTTGGTCGCGAATGTCTCTCGATGGACTGCGCATTGCATTTTACCATGAACTACCCATATACCATAGGTACCAATTCTAATAACTGCATGTTACATGTTGATTTGTTTCGCACAGGGTATGCCGGCGAGAAATTTACAAGGTCAAAGCCATCGTATACCACGCTATGCAATATTATACTGGTCTCGTGGATCGTACCCAGCCAGGGCCAGAGCTAATTTCATTAGCCTACGACCTAAAGCAGCTACTTGGTCTATTTGATGACGTCCTTGCCCAGGACTTTACTGCTCAACATGCATCCTTGCCGCATGTTTCACAGTCTGGTCATGCTTCCTCGCCACATATTTCACAGTCTAGTTCAACATACTGTGATGACATAGTATGCGATTTTTGTGGCGCCGACGTTTTTCAGAGCTTTTTTGAATGCGATAAGTGTATATCCCCACCGTCTTCTGGCGATTCAGGCATCTTGCTCCTCGGCTGTGGATTGGTCTTATGCCCGTTATGCTATGTTGAAGGTAGAAGTTGTCGTTGTGGAGTTATGCAACCCGTCCAGTGCCGGGTCATCGGTGACTTATTCCAAAGCAGAGATAATGCTGCCAAAGCGATCGAGGGCTTTGAATGCCAGAACGACATCAAGTACTCGTCCCTTGCAGAACATCCAGAGTAATTTTTTCAGTTTTATGTTTGGTCAGCTTGTTCTGATGTATTGCAGATGGCTATTGGAGAAGGGTGTCGGAATATTCGAGTCAGCGTGCAAACTACATCAACGACGGCAGGCTGGGAACAAGGTAAATCCATCATACTTTGGTGTCCACTCACGCTGAATTGGACCAAAGATGAAGACCTGTAGCCCACGTAGTATTTCGGATGCACCACATCCAGCACCAGCGACGGATGTCATTACATGCAAACCCTGCCACTTTTCACGGTGTTTTTACCATCTGCTCGACATATGTTCTATTCATTCCGTGGAGGCAATCCTCCACTCTGAATCTGACGGAGGTGAAAGTAGTTGGCATCAGTTCCACATAGCATCCAAAGACAGATTTGCTTCTACACAAAGTACTGCGGACGAAGACGAGCAAGCTGGGAGACGTCCGAATATCCTACGCAGATTAGCCCATATAGCAAGGACCTTCAATTTTCACAGGGCGGTCAGTCCCGACTTCACGAAGTCTGGTTGGTACGACCATGTACCAACACTTTCTATTCCCGTAAGCATTCTTTTGTATTTCATTATCAGGCGCCTGAAGCTGTCATGAAGATTGAGCCAAGCACAGGTCAGACTGATTCTGACTATCCGGATGGCGCGTCCGGTGATCGACCCATTTCGAACGAAACTCACGTTCCGGATGGTGCTTCTGGTGGCCAATCCACTTCGAATGAAACATCTCTTCCGGATGGTGGCTCTGGGGGAAGTATTGATAACGTCACTCAAGCTGGCCGCGCAGAGGATGGCATTGACCCCGTGTTACCCCTTTCCCTTCAGTCAACTTCTACTTATGTTGAACGATATGGATCTCCCAGTGCTTTGAGCGTTTTAACGGCCCTTCCATCTGAGCCAAGTTCACCAGTTAGATCCCCAACTTTTCCCCCCTTTCCTCCAGGAGATGCCTCATCCTCAACAAATCCCAGCGAATCCATTCCTCAAGCTTCCATTAATGGCAAACATAAGCAAAGAGTTCTAATGGATTTTGTTGATGTGCCACGACCCGACTGGTACAAGAGGATACGTGGAAAGGAGAGAGCCACACCTAGGGTACCTTTAAGGTGCTCCGAGACACCCGAGGTTGTACTTATCTCTCAATCTGTCGATATTAATTAACATGTCATGCCTTCAGGTTGATGACATACCGCTCAGTCAACTGGTTTTACAATACTCAATGACTCCTAAACAGAACCAAGCCGTCGGTCCTTCGAACCGCAAGTCCGATTCCTTTCCCGGGAGCGTACGTGATGCGATCAGTCTGAATCCGCACGCCATCCAGAAACCAGCGATCGTAAGGCAAAAGGCTGACCAGACAGGTCAGCCTTCGACTTCGAGGAAAAGAAAGCAGCTGCAGGAGAGGTGAGGAGTGACCCTCGTTGTGTTTAGACAGGTCTTCATACTACTTCATTTTGCCTGCATTGAATAAGATCATCACAGTCGACGAAGCGACTACGTTTAGCAAAGCCATGTCAAAGACCTCCAAACAACGACCTTGCCGCCGCTCTCAATCAATCATTCCGACCCAATGACGAACCTCCTAAAGAATGCGAACCTCGTAAGAAATACGCCAGCGTTGGAGTCCAGAAAGGGATAAAGTTCACGAAGGGTGCCAAGTACGATGGACCAGATCACATCTTGCTGGACCGATTTGAAGAACAGCGGGCTGAGCTATCTCGTTGTGAAGATGAAAACCGTGCCCTAAAGGATAAAATACAGCAGATGAAGGATGGACTTTCCCACTTCACTTCTGTAGGGCAGACCTGGAATCCTTCTTCCGATTCACAACCACTCATGCAACCCGACCATTGTTCTGTGCCCACCCACCCCAACGCCTCCATGGCCGCTGGTCGTCCGCTGGGCGGCCAATCAGCTGAGATGTTGCCCCGACATCCCACACCGACAGAGCCTCGAAGTCACAGAGAGTCGAGGTTTAAAACCCGTCATCCAGAGGGTAAAATTTGGAAATACCCGTATAACAATCACAAAATAAAGACCAAAGGCCCGTATTCCCGGATACCAGGACTGTGCAAGGGTGGCCAACCGCGACCCAAGTTGAAGACTATTCCTCTTGAGCAACGCCTGACCGATTACCAGTTTCCTGTCATCATGAGCGTACCATTGTCTTCGCTTTCGCCTTCGCCAGCGAGGAGCAGCGTTCATTCACAGAGTAGTGGTAGTAGCTCTACCACTATTCAGGCGCAGCTGGATGATTCAGAAGAGTACAGCGCACCCTGGGATTCTCCTCGCGGTGATGCAGAGTTAGTCATCTCCCCACCAGCTCCATCCGCGCGCCATGTTCCAAAGATACCAAAGCATGCAAATTGGCATGCTTCAGAGGATGAAATTTCACTTGGAGACGAGGATGAGTATCTGCCAATGTTTTAGTAACGGAAGGTGTTCTGCGAGGGACATTGTATATTGGGATCCTTAGTATTCGCTTCATGAGCACATGTACCAACGTATAACTCGTTACCAGTTCGCAAAGCACTAATCAAATCGTAAGAAGAATGGAATGGATTCGTCCGCGCCAGGTTGGCGTCCCATGGAAGAAAAGGTCGTATGATCAAGTGAAGTGGGATGCTATTAGGGATGCATGTAATGAATGGGTATATATCGGAAAAAAACGAGCAAGGTAAAGATCGACGGAGAAGCTTGCGATAGTGTCGAGAGCGCTGAAGAATTGAACGGAGAAAGAATGGACAGCCACCTCTCAACAACACCGGCAGGTAAGGACCCGCCAAAAGGTTGACTTGGGCTGTGGACCTTGGCCGTCCTGTTCGCGATACTCTTCCCCGTGTGACGCGCCCACTTCGTTGCCTTGTGCGCGGAAATTACTGATTGCTGGTGGTGCCACGGTTGATATCATGGGGGATGTACGTGCGTATGGTTGGGTAGTATAAGGGTCTCCGTTTGATCCGCGTGGATAGTCTGTGCCAGGCGCAGCACTCGCGTAAGGATGTGGTGATGCACCGATGTGGCTGGCGCGGTTCTGAGGCGTGGATACAGGCACGTTTACTTGCGCTGCTGCGGACAAGGGAGTGACTTGGCCTGGCGTTCCCGCAGATGTTCCCGCGTTGGGTTTGCGCTTCGAGCCGTGGCGGACGAGGGCGGGTGAAGGCGGCACAATGATGGGGGCACCACCTTGTGATATTCTTCGCCACTCTGTGTCGCGCTGTCTTTCCTGATCTCTTCTGCGATCGTGAGGTTGTACAAGAATGTTTTGAACCTGAGAAAGTTGTGCTTGACCCTGGTTGAATGCGATATTAGACGTTACAGGTAGGCGAAGTGGCATGTTGCACGTACAGTTGACGCCTCCCAGCCTTTGCCACCTAGGACAACCGTTTGAGCGATGGACATGTGACTAGCATGGGAAAATGGTCATACCGTTTAGCAGGTTCCAGTCGAACACACTATCATCGATTTCGCTGATGGTTTTCAACACCTTGGAGAACAACTCTCGCAGAAAATCGTAATCAGGAGTCTCCTCGAATCCAAGTTTGCGGACGTAGTTAAGGTAAATGGCAAATTCCTCTGAAGGTCCATAATTAACCTACAAGGACCCGCAGCTGTAGATTGTTAGATACAAACCGGGGTATCCTTCGCACAGTTCCTTTATGGGAGTTGTTTGCTTCTTCTCACCAATCTTCTCATACTTCTGCTTGTTCGTGGCGGCTTTTAGACCTTGCCACGGTAAGCTTCCTCTGAGGAAGTACATGAAAACATGCCCAAGAGCTTCTAGGTCGTCTCTTCTTGATTGTTCTGTGTATGGAAATTAAGAGAGAGAGGAAAAGACCCGATGGAGGTATCCACCTCGCCCCAAATGAGTGTTAATACTCATGTAACGCGCTGTGCCGCTGAGACTCTTCCGTTCACGGTAGGGGATATGTTGCTTTGTCTTGGGATCTCGATACTGTTTCGCCATGCCAAAATCGACAACGTGTATCACTGAGGAAAGATGAGCTGTACACAATATATGCGGCATCCAGACCGACCGTTAGTGTTCTTCGTTCCCGGACGGCCGATGAGGAAGTTATCGGGCTTAATGTCGCGGTAGATGAGGTTCTTCTCGTGAATGGTCTGCACTCTGCTGATCTGTAAGGGGTGAGTGTGCTGGCTGAGGGGGTATGAAGGCTTGGCACGGACCATCTGTTTTGCCGCCATGCAAACGGTCTTGATGGAAAACTTGCGTCCGCACATGTCGAATAGATCTTCCAGACTTGGCCCGAGGAGGTCTATGACGAGGATGTTGTGGAGCCCTTCCTGTCCAAAGTGGTATATCTGCGGGATCCCGTCTGGTGTGTGGGGGGACGAATGAGAGGGTGGTCGGATGCACGGGAGAGTGGACGTACGACAACCGGCGAGGATGCGGTAGGAGCGGCACTCATCGCGCAGCTGGGGTGCCTCTGCCTTGCGCGGCTCCTGCAAAAAAGGTGTTTAAAGTAGGCAATGGGACTATAGTGTTGAGTCGACGTACAAACTTGATAGCAACGGTCTGGTTGTTCAGCAAGTTGGTTCCTGTGACGAGGACGACGAGGTTGTCGGACTTGCTATCCGCAGGACTGAGGGCATACCTTCAAAGATGACACCGAAGGAACCCTCGCCGATTTTCTTGCCAACGCGGTAGTGGACTCCGACGATGTTGGCGGTGTGCGACATGGTGTGAGTGTGGGTGAGACGTCGAGGTCGAGAAGAGTGTCCTTGGATGCCCAAATGCCTCAGCCTGTGAGGGGGCGAGCGGAGACGAGCACAACACTTCGGTCAAAACCGAGAACCAAATCCGTTGCAGCTTTCAAAGAACGTGTTCGGCTCACACAAAAAAGGAAATCTTGAGAACGTGGCCGCCTCTGCACCGAAACAATCTCAACGCTACAAGTACTATGTAGCGAATTCCACTCGTATGTGCGAGGAGCGCCTGGATCGCATTGATCCTGTAGGTCGGCCCTGGCAGCAAGAAGTATCAACCGTGGGGCAGGGAATGTCCCTCCCTGCTCGCGCTCACCGAAGTTCAGAACATCGAACGCTTGCCGAAATCACAAACGGCACCTCGTCCCCAAAGAACCACGCAGCAGAGAAAAGAACAACACTTACAACATCGACGTACAATGAAATCACGCGCTCGAGAGCCAATGCAGGCGTATTATTTTAGGTTCCCGGAAAGATCGCGCTCAAAGAAGTAACAATAAAACCACACACCAGGATAAAAGTAACAGAGAAGAGAGTACATCATACAGGTCGCCGCGAGTGAGAGAAGGTCGAGTCTGGGGGTTACGGTCAAATGGGGTAAATTAAGTACGACGTCCATGCCACGCCACTCATACAAACCAACGATTTTCACTTCCATCCTTCTCTGAACATCTGCTGCACAAGATTAACGGAATTCGAAGGTAGAACTCGAACGCTCCGGAACATGGCTGAGAGACAATTGCTGATACCTGGTGAAACACAAAATGCAGGATAAGCTCTGTTCTTGACGCGTTGGGATGATGACTCACGGCTCAGAATTTTGATGATAGTAAAAACCACTCATGGTGGCAGTTGGAGGCGGGGAACGTGGACCAATGGAAGAGCCGCGTCCGGCTCTTCGCGTGCTCGAGTCTCGCCTGCGGCGTGCAGACGATACGGGCTCCACACGCGTTGCTGACGGCGACGGTGGTATGACAGCATCGCCGTTTTCCTGAATCACAGTAGAACGTAGGTTGGAAGAGGAAGACTGTGGATTAAAATCCACGCAGACGTAGTAGAATCCTGTCAAGTCGAGGGTGTATATTAGAGACCAAAAAAAAAATATACAGGATAGTTCATCCCCATACGAATTAAGGTGGCTTACCAGCGAAGCTTGCACCGTTAATATCATGTACCTTATGATCAGGGACCAAAAATCTCTCTTTCCATCGCATGAAAACGGCGCCGCGATCGCGATCAGGCATTGTTAGATATGGCCTTTTAAGCTCGCTCCTGACATGGCGGAAGGCAGGGAACCGCTGCCAGTGTAACATATCTTCGTGCTCATTCGCACCCCACTTTGGCGTCACAAATCCGTACCGACTTCCTATGATCTCTGCGTCGAAATAAGTTGTTAGCTCAGGCCAGTCTTCGGTCAATCCGCGGATGCAGAGGTAGCCGCAGAGGAACGATGAGGACAGGTCAATATCCTGGGCCAACACAAGTCAAACATAATGTCGAAGGGGAAGTGGGACGATGAGACGTACGACGATGGTCACTGTGACATCATAGCTGTTCCTCCCGCTCTTCTGGGTTCCTTTGAAGGTCGCACCAGGGTACAGACAGTGGCAGCCCTGAGAGCGGACACGGAGCCTAGTAATATCGACAGAGGGATCCGGCAACGACTCTTGCACGTAGTGGGGCTTTGCAGAAGTGGGAGAAAAATGGGTATCAGAGTTGACTGGGGATGAAGTGGGAGCGGTGCGGATAGGGAGCGCAAGGGGAAAGGGCGAGGATATTGAGGAGAGAAGTGAAGAGGACACGGAGAAATCGGTAGTTGAGGCAGGGGATATGACCGTCTCGATGTCATCTTCAAAGAAGGCCTCGGAAGTCGAGTAGGTAGAGAGGGCATTTGAGCTGGTATCGATGGTGGGAAGACCAGGGCATTCTACTGAGCGTCCATGATCGACATAAATGCTGGTCGAGCCATCAGATTCAGAGCGGGCCGAGCGGAGCCTGGGACGGCAGGCCCCGCAGAAGATGTTCGAGTCCTGGTCGTCGGGGAGGAAGACGGTGTTGGAGGGATCTGCATTGAAGGGCGACGAGCAATGTGAGCAATACTTTGTCTGCTGTGCATCCTGGAACGCCTGGTCGGCGGGGATGGGGTAGAGATGGTTGACGGGCATGATGAGTCGGGAGAGAGTCGCTGCCCCGCAAAAGCAGTTCTCTGGCTCACGAGCACAGCCTCATCCCATATCCAATACTATTATTTACCCCTCACATAAGCGGGCGATGGTGGATGAAGATATCAGCCCCCATCTCTCCCTGCGATGGCCATGTCCGTTTCCCACTCGCGCTTGAAGCGATTGGTCGATGCACGCATCGACGAGGCAGGCAAGTGGCCCTCTCTCACCCCTGTGACCCTACGTCGTGATGCATGGGCTCTTGACAGCCAGAGGCTGCGATGTCCGATACCCGCCCAACAGCCAAGACTACAATTGGTTTGTAGGCTCGACTTTGGATATGGCTCCATTTCTCAAGGCGTGCAACGTCAAGTCATCCAAGTTTCTCGAATTAAAGGTGTGACCTTTTCATCGTTTACCGTGTACTATCGTCGTACGCACTCCCTTTAGAAAACTGTCCGAACCTTGGCCGGCGCACACCTCAAGCCCAATTTGTCTTTGGAAGATCAAGTATCCAACGTGCATCATGTCATCCATAATGCAAGTACTTGTTCAAGGGCGTGATTATGCATATCTAACTGTACAGATCTTAGACCGCAAAAGACCACCATTGGGTGAATAAATATGAAGATAACTGGCCCGCAAGGTTGTACCTCATGAGGTACTGGAAACAGAAGCTCAGAGCAGTCCTGAAATTGGATGTCAGTAGATTTGTATCGTTTCCTGTTCCTCCTGGACGCTCATCCCCTGTCCTAGCGTCTGAAACAAGGCAAATCTTGCCCTCCAGTTAATGCTAGAAAAAGGAAAATCCTCAAGGCTTCTCCACCCCCCAATGAGCCGCCCCCCAGTGAGCCGCCCCCAAATGAGCCGGACGAAGAGAACAGCCATTGGCGCGACAAAACACCTTCGATAAGCTCTACGATCATCAAGGAGGACCCTAACGGTCCTGAGGTCAGTCAAGCAAGTAAGCCTTTCCTGGATTTCGATGATGGCCTGCGGCGCATTGATTCCTCTGTGGGTCGTGTCGTCGCTGCATTACCCGTAGTACTAAAGCCTAAGTCAACTCACAAAAAGGAACCAGTTCTTCGCGAATTGTCCGTGCCAGCGAATGCCGTCCCGCGTGCTGGATGTACGGGACCAACAGTGCAGAAATCCTCTGCAAAAGTTTCTTCCAGTGGTTTGCAGTCGGACAACGACCCGAGAAAGACATTTACTGGAAGGGAATTCGTGAGGGATTTCCTCCGATCCGTTTCCCCTCCCCTTGAGGCCTATCTCGATGCTTTTGTTATGCTTGGGATTTATGATCAAGCCACCCTCGGTGCTTTTCTTGCTTGGCCTCGACAAACGCAGCTCCAGTGGCTCAATGATGAAACCCGGCTGTTGCGAATGACACGGCTAGAGATAGGGGCTTTCTTGCTTTACTGCCAAAATGTGGCTGGTCCCCATAAAGGGGGAATGTTCTGACTTTCACTGTAAAACAGTCTTTGTATACTCGCTGAGGCAAACTTTGGGACCTTTTGAGATGCTTTGTTGCACTATATGTAGTAGGTTATATCTAGCTATGTACTGTATTGTTACTAGAAAATAGCGCCGTCGTAGATGACGCGGGCACCTGGTTTGTGGAACACGCGCGTGAAAACAAGCCAATCGTCACTGCTGCTGAGAGCGACACGTACCCTCCCGTCAGACAACGGTGCTACGCGGAGAAGCTACGAAACACACAGATAATCCCTTGGTTGCCGGAGCTGTTGAGACAGAAACACCACGCAGACCTGGCTCGTTGAAATCATGGTATTCGTGGATGACGACAAAAGCGAACTTCTGGCAGCGCGAGTGACCTCATGTGATGGAAGAAGGGTGATCCGATGCGTTTGTAGTGGCGCAATAATCCAATTCTCGGGATCAAATCTACAGGTCAAAGCTGCTAAGGAAATAGTGCCAGATGCGTACTGGGGATAGACTTAGGGAGATGCTGTGCCGATGGATTGCTATCAGCAGAAAGAAAGAAAAAAAACATGTATCAGAAAGAAAGATTTGTCTCAGAAGGGAATTGTATGCAACGACTTTATGTAGAGCACAATCGTATCGAACGTAACACATCAATTACAAGTCATCGTCCTCCTCGGGAAGTGGCGCAGCCGCGGCCTCAACGATCCAATCAGATTCGGTTTACAAGGACAAAGAATAGGATAAAAGCGTACTTGTTGTAATTCGTTATTGTACTGCTCCATCAAGGCTGCATCGACAGTCACTTCTGCAGGAGCTAGAGCGGGTGCCGCGACAAATTCAAGCGTGTTGTTTCTAATATACCTAATAAATCGTGACTGCAGATGGGCTGATCAGAGAGACATACCCGACTAGTTTCCTTGCAAGCCAGAGGAATGGCTTTTCGAAATTGTAATTGGATTTTGCAGAGATCTCAAAGTACTGCAAGTTCTTTTTGCGGTGGAAAGTGACAGCACCTGTCTTCACTTTACGCTCCTGTATTATCTTTCGTCAGCCCAAATCCATCAGCAGCACCTTCGTCTCACTCGCCTTCACGTCGACTTTATTTCCGCACAATACAATGGGAATGTTCTCGCAAACACGCTCGAGATCACGGTGCCAGTTGGGCACGTTCTTGTATGTGATTCTCGAGGTAACGTCGAACATGATGATGCCACACTGGCCTTGAATATAGTAGCCATCGCGAAGACCGCCGAACTTCTCTTGACCAGCCGTGTCCCAGACATTGAAACAGATTTTGCCGAAGTTCGTCGTGAAACCGAGGGGGTGGACTTCGACGCCAAGAGTCGCTGGTGGTTCGTGTCAAGAACACCGTGCACAACAGGAGAAGCGAACGATCGTGGGGAGCCATACCGATGTATTTTTTCTCGAATTCACCAGTCAGATGGCGCTGCGAAGGTTCAAAGATCAACACACGATCACCGATAGTACGGCTGAATCTGCGACACGACGTACCTTGACAAAGGTGGTCTTTCCAGTGCCACCATCACCAACTGGGTTGATTGACGATTTGTGTGTTGCGAAGCGTGCGGGGACGTTCGGAATACCAAAGACGCAGATGATCAAAAGACGTAGCACAAGTGCTGAGTCAGTGACACGACCGTAAAACTGGGACAGGTGGCACGTACCAAGGACGAGCTTAAAGGTTGGGATGGCAGGATCTTGTGTGGCCATTGTTCGTAACTGCAGAAACGGAGGTGAAGGCAAGGAAACAGCTCAAACGAGGTCAAGAAGAGAAATCGAAACTGAAGATGAGATAAGGTTTTTGTGTGACACCTCCTTTTCGGGGGTCTTTTTCCATTCGTTCTCGTCGGAGCCACGTCGGTGACTCCAGAGGTAGGCAAACACACCCCATGCCAGTTACGTCTCTATTGCCAATGAATGGTTTACAGATCCGCCAGAGCATATAATGCCCTTCAGATCTCGGATGCCTCTCAACGTTTGCCCCGAACCCCTAGTAGGCAAAAGGATCAGCCCCTATTGGCAGAAATGTACATCAGCAAACGCGTCCAATCCTAGTGAGACCTAGCCAGACCGAAATAAGTTCGCAAGGTCTATTGGACCTGGGTGAGGAACTATTTCTTGCCACGTGCGCCAACATCATCCTGGCCATTTCGCTATGTTTGTGTGTCGCTAACTCTAGCAAGATCTTGTAGGATTATGAACATCCCCCAGGACCTTCTTCATTCTAGCGCCTTGGGTTGACTACCAACCTGTCCGCCCTCCAGTCACCCATATGGTCTCTGACTCTCTGAAGTTCAGAGCGTGACCAATGATGTTGGCAAGTCTGTCTGGCCCTTCTTCGAAACAAAATGAAGAGCACATACCCAAAAAACACTCTGGGCGTCTTTTTTGGTCTGTGAGTCCCCTTTGCCTTTTCTCCACTGCATTGTCTATCCCGCACACCGTTGTGGCAACTGCTTTGCTGACCATCGTTTCGCAACTCGGCAGTGGCAAAAATTATGATTGAGTCGGAAGGTGATCGACGTTGGCATTCCTCTCCACCTGATTTTGACTTGCTACCGCCATTAGTGCCTATATGTTGTCCTCTACAACCGCCGGGCCATCGTACGGCACACTTCCGGATGCAACATAGAAACGTCGCCTGGAGTTTTGCTGATATTTCGAATGGACCCCCTCTCGGTGGAGTAAGTATGCAATGTTTATGACAGGTAGGCTTTCGGGTTGATTTCGGTTGGGCAAGTCATTTCCGACCATGCCTCCTGACGCTGGTAAGTAGGACCCTTACTTTGCTAGTGTTGATTTGACTCTCTTTCCAAGTGTTTCTGGATTAACCTGTATGTTATTCGACCCCTCCGGTCGTTTTGAGCTACCAGTTGATACGACCTCGCCCTTCTTGTGAACCTACATGGGTTCTATTGTTCTTTTTTTTTTTTGAACCTGAGGCCTGAGCTCCCATGAAAGAAAACCATGGCGTCATTATATTCAAAAATTTGGTTTTCTTGGACTCGGACTTATTGTCTCTGGTGTGATCTGTGTCGATTAGTTCAAAATGCACGCCCCTAGCTACGATGTCAGGTTAAGCACTCAGTGGCACAGAAGTCGTTGTGTTTCTGGGTGCTGGTGCGATCAACGAAATATTCACGAATCGGTCTGCCATTATTCCCGCGAGGATTTTTAAGGTGCGTGGTTTGCGGAGATCGTGGTTGTTGACCTTCAATGTGACTATTTCTGACTAGCACAACAGGGGCAATCATGATTTCTGTCTTCTTGCGTAGTTTCACATTCTTCAATGGTGTGCCATGTCTTTACCTCCGCCTTCTTTGCATGTATATCTGGAGTTGTCATTTGCTAACAATCATCCAAGCATATTTCCAAGGTATGAATTGATCATGATGCTTTTCAGCTGCCAGTGTCTGAACCCGATGCTGATCATCTTGACCATCAAGCCCTATTCACTTAAGCCGCTGTCCGTGAAGGCTGTAAGATTGGCGATGGCGAGAACGGCGTTACATCTTATCCAAAAACCGAAGGGAAAGAAATACTACCCCAGGTGCTTCAGCAATTATAGACAATGAATCGAGGAGTTGACATCGATGTTACTCGAGTTCGGTGGTGAGTAGCAGGAACGCGGGCTAAAAGAAATACCCTCGGGTGGATGAAATATCCAGCTCAGCTGCGGGATCATGGAATCCAAGTACCCCTTGTAGAAATTTGCTCCGTTGCTATATATTATTTATCCCGTCCACAGGTGACAACGCTCTTGTCCTTGCATATTTCCTTGCTGTACAATACTGAAAGGACTACTCACCGGTCCCTGCCACCTTCGAGTCCCTCAAGCACGACACCCGGTCAACAACCTTATTGACTAAGCTCACATAGCGGAAGATGCAAACAGCAAGAACATGTCATTCATCTTGTCGACGTTCCAACACAAGCTTTTCAAAATTATCTATGTATATACCGCATCATCAAACAACACAAATCGCCAACGCCAACACTCGAGCACAGCGCGAGGGATGGAAAACGGAGAGGGGCTGAAAGGGGGCAATGAATGGTGGATTCCGACATGATGTCGTGAATGTTGCTCACCGAATGGAATGACTGAAGAGACCCACTTATTTGCTCTCAGAGACACCAGCCTGAGCAAAGCGCCATGCAATGTTATCGGGGGTATCACAAGTGGTAGTAGTACCAGATGACCACTCGTTGGGGATCGCAGCGCAAGTCGTGTCACCTGGGCAGGTGGCCAGGTGGTAGGAGCCGTCCCAGCAGGTAGCAAACTGCCCGCCGATACAAGCAATGTCACCATCGTCGCACGGCGAACTAGCGGTTAATGCCTTATACTGGTCATTCAGAGCCTTAGCAGCGGGACCGTTCTGCTGGAGATAGGCAATTGAACGACTGCAACGAAGAGTTAGCTTAGCAAAGTAGTAAATGAGGGGGTGAAAGTACGCACGCCTTGGGTGGAGATGAAGCAAACGACCGCTTGGATTCGGAGATGCCAGCCTGTGAGAAGCGCCATGCAATGTCATCAGGGGAATCACAGCCGGTGGTAGTGCCGGAGGACCACTCGTTGGGAATGGCAGCACAAGTCCACTCCCCAGGACAGCTGTACAAGTGGTAGGAACCGCCCCAGCAACTGGCAAACTGGCCGCCGATACAAGCAATGTCACCACCGCTGCAAGGCGAGCTGGCTGTCAGTGTGGCATATTGTTCGTTCAAGGCCTTGGCGGCGGGACCGTTCTGCTGGAGATTGGCGATGGAACGCCTAGAGTACGAAGAAGCGGCGGAGGCAAGGAGAGCGGAGGCGAAAACGATTGCAATAGAGTTGAAAGAAGGCATGCTTTAATACGGTTTGAAGGCGAAGGTAAATAGATAGGGTCGAAAAGTTGAAGTGAAGAACGAATAAAATGACAATGTTCGAATGGGAGGGAGCTCCAGGCTGAGGAAACAGAGTTGAGGTCCTCCGACCTTTTATACGTGAACCAGAGATCTTGGATCACAGTCTTGGCGAAGAGGCTGTATCAGCGTGAGCATGGCCATCTGTTCTTGATCGGTGCAGAGCGGCGCATGAATGCATGACGTTTGATTGATTTCAACGTCCAATGTAAATTCATGCATCTTACGCATAGTATAAATCAACCACTGAGTCCATAATCTTTACACCTATCAAGAGTCTGATGAGCTGGAGACGAACGCACCTGCTAGAACCTACTAGTTGACGAGTCTAGACAGGACTGGTGATCAAGAACGCTGGGAGGCGAGGCAGTTGCATCGCATTGCAGGATGATATCTATTAGCACCTATTAGCACAGGAAAAGTGATGAACATTATGTAATTGAACGTTGAACGCGGATCAACGACTTATTGATCATGGCTGTTTGAACAGCCACTCAGAAGAGCGGTTGTGACGGATAAGGTGATCATGCATTCATGGTGGACCACCAAGCGATCGAGGCGGGGACCACCCCAGCGAGAAGTGCATCCGAATCTGCTGCTTTCAATTTCATGGGTCCCAATGTTTGCTTAGTCTGTCCAAGCCAGATGCTCCTTTCTTCATAGAGGAATTATCAGGTCAGTTCGCTTCAAAAATAAGGGATGATTTTGGAACAGAGTTGACAAGTTACCTTGGTTTGAATTCATTAGGTTCCAACGACGTTGAAAACGGACCTCTGCAGTTGCACGGACACCGGCAATGCCGTAGAGTCTTATCCCGCCACGGGATCTACTCCCATTGGGAAATTGCACAAAGAGGTGATATCACCCATGCCCTTCCTATGCTTCCCTCACGAGCCTGTAGTCTTTCGGAGCCCCGTCATTTTCTTTCCCAGCGTTTGACGATTTCATGAAATCCAAATCCAATATACACCTCTTCTCCATGGGCTAGAGTAATTGTCCCTTCTCACCCCTTTATGATTTGCTCTGCATTATAAAGTTTCAACCTCGGAATCTTTTTTTGTCATCTTTCTGGGGAAGAAAGTCTTCCCGGCATTTCCGGCGGCGGTGTGCCTCTAAAGGCCTATCCGAGACAAACATCCAGCATCGAGCTTGATCACAAGCACGCAAGGCAATTTGGTGTTCGTTGCGCCATTATATGGTAAACTTTCTGCCGCCTGTTGCATCGATTTTCGTTGTCTGGATGATGACAGACCACAATTTCCCGATACTCCATAGGAAGACTAGACTTGTGCATGTTCTCTGGTATGTGCTAGCATTCTACTTCCAGAGGGCCTTCGTCCACTCTCACTGCAGTCACTTGACGCGGATCATGTAAAGTATATCCGTTGAAATTATCGCAGTGCTCGTCCACTGTAGTGGTGGAATGGGCCACACACTGCTGCGGCCTTGTTGCTTCAAATCAGTAATTTAACAAAAATCTCATTTTGTCTTCGTGAGATGTAAGTCCCTGCCAGATCGCTAAGTTGGAATTTTCGGCGAGATGGCTAAGTTCCTTGGTCACTGGCAGTTCATCTTGTTGTCTTTCCAACTTATGAAACAAGGATTTCTGACCAAAAGATGACTGAGATTCATTTAAGTAAGTACAAAGCTGTCATTAATGAATTGTAGGATGAGGGATAGGGGAAGAGAAGCAAAAAATGACTAAAGTTGTTTGTGGTGATGGACTCACAGCAGAGGATGTCTGATCAGCATACAGAAGATAATAGTCAACAGAAGGCAAAAAGATTACCAATGTCACTATCAGGCTCGTCTGCAGAGTCCATGCTGCCAAGAGTCACGACACCCTTCCCATTCTTGATGTACTTTTGTGCCTCATCCAAGATCAATCCAAACTGTTCATCAGACAGCGCCTTGATGGGTTTCAGATACAGTCGTGTCACATCACCCAACACATTCTCGTTGAACTCGTACTGGCCATCTTTTGGGAGAATAGCAGTCCAGGCGTTTCCCAAAGCGGTAGCGGATACGAATGACATGTGGTCATTAGCAACCAATGTGAGTATCCAACGAACCTGGCAAGGACATCATAAGTACACTGTTTCAACATGAGACTGAAATGGCCAACTTACTGCTGCACAAGAAAGCGCGAGAGCAGTATGCGGACTTTCCCGTTCACTATTCAGTTGGGGGATTTCAATGCGGCCTTGAATGAAGTTGAAGTGATGTGCAAATGTCTGAAGCACAAAAGGCGATCTCCACAGACCAGTCCAAGCCTGCTGGTTGTCAATGTTACTGTACAGTGTGAATAAACGAGGCAATGTACCATAACATCTGAACCTTCGTTCTCACTGAACAGGAAGCGATGCTTCTCTAGCATTGCCTTGGCAAACTCCATCCGTAGTTGGGTATCTTCAAAGTCAGTATCATGGGCAAAGAACGCAGTGATTACTGTGACAGCGGCTGCCGCGAATCCACCTCGCCAGTTGTCGAGGCTTTGTTTCGCCTGATGTGGGATGAGTCCTAGTGCACTGTAAGGATATTAAAAGAGACTTACAATGTAATAAACCGGTCCATCGATGATGACCATGTGCTTGATTGAATGTCTGTACACCACATCCCAAATCACCTGTAACACAACCTTGAAGTCTTCATCACAAATATTCCAAGGATTTTCATAGTGAGCAGCATAATGTGCAAGTGCCGAGATGAAGAGTCGCCGCCAAACGTTGTTAGTTGTGCAACCCGATGGCAGGTCACCGTTATTATACTTGTAGTTGACGCCACTGCCCGCCCGCAGCTGAGATCCGGCGAGCTGCATCTTGGCTCGTTTTGAAGGTGGGGCACTTGATTGCAGCCTTCCTGCATCTGTCTACAAGGTATTGAGACGTGGTTAATTAACAAAGAATAGCATCCGAAAATGTACCTGGTTATCTTGTCGCCGCTTTACACCCTTTCTGAGACTCTGAGTCACTGGAATGTCGTCATCAACCACCATGGGCTCGTCAAAGGAGCGGCGTGTGCTTGGTCGAGTGCTTCCAGGAGTCACCCCAGTGGAGTCTTTGATCAAGGAACCAGTATTAGAAACGGACTTTGTATGACAGGCACGGCTGGTCGAGCGATGAGGAAGTAGGGGGGTGAGTGGTTTGAGTTTGGCAGCCCAATCTTTAATGTCAGCATATTCTTCTTTTGATTCAGAACCACTTTCATGGTGAAGTTCATCCAGACAATCCCAGTAGAAAAGGACAGTCTCAGTGAGCAGAACCATAGTGGTACTTTAGACGAGAAAACACTCACCAAGTCTGGTGTTTCCCCTTCTGGGCATCAGCGCTTACTTGAAGCTGAGTACTAATTAGCAGCTTGAATAAAATCATTGGGGACGGTGGACGATTAAACCTGCTTTCACCAAGAACGACGTGGGGTCCTTAAGGATGACGCTTGCGAGTGGGCTGTAGAACGCGTCTTTCTCCAGGGCGTCAACTTCTTCACTTCACTCATAACCGGCTGTCCCTATCTAATATCCATACATATCTTTGCCCTGCGTCACTGTGGCCAGCCATAATGACGCTTAACTGAATTACTTTGCTTAGCCGACTCGTCTCACCCAATCAGAGAGGCCACCGAAGTATTCAAAAGTGTAGCGTCACTGGGGGCCTCTCTCAGATGGCGGCCTGGTGCTTGGGGAAGGTGCGAGCTACTCTTGAGTCATGGAAGACCTGGCGGCTGTTACAAGCCGAATTCAAGGAACAGCACACTTACGACCCCAAACCAGGTATCTCTATGTAGTATTTTTCACCTTCTTGACGTCACCCTAACATGGACTCCATGGTAATACTGTCATGTGTGTGAGGGTATGGTACTCAAGTTTGGCCTCCTATGTGAGTCCTTGTAGGCTAAGGCCAACAGGAGGACTTTCACTTGCAGATTCTTCTGCATTAAAGCTCGGTGGTGGTGGAAAAAAACACATGCATAAATCAAGAAATACCCCAAGGCCCATCAGTTAATTATTCTGAGCACTGAGGAATGCCTGGTGAGGGGATACCAATGAATGTATGTCAGATCGAGCGCCCAGGACTGTCCAAATACTACGCACGTGATCGATGAGCTAACTTTTTGTCCCTTCGGCTCAACCCATTCATAACCCGTAAAACTAATCATGGCAGGACAAGGAAATCCAGATATTGTTGACGATCGACCTCGAAAAAGGACACGCACCAGTTTGAAATGCAAGGCTAGAAACCCTACGCAACATACAGGAACGCCACGCCTATTTGCCCCCTTCCGAGCACTGGGCATCGTAACAAATCACATACCATTCTACCTGCAAACCCGCTCTCACAAAGGGGCTACGGATGGCCCACGTATCCACATTGTAACATGTCTGGGGAAGTCTTGGGCATTGTGGGAGGGCGGCAAAATGACTTTGTTGTTTGTTGGCAAGTTTAACTTTCATCACAAATATCATGCCTCCTGTAACAGAAATGCAGGTCCCGAGGCCACAGATCCATTGTCATGTGTAGTGATTGACGGTGATGCAGTCTGGGCTGCATCGGGCGTGAACGCCATCAAGTACATTCGGGGGAAAGAAGTATGTATCTTTGTCCAACTGTGTCTATCTTCCTCACGAGGTTTGCAGGTTTGCAGAGCAACAAATCCCCTTGGAACTACACTGGCTTCCATCAGTTTATTTGGCTCACAATTACTTGCTCTCACAAAAGATGGCACGCGAATGTTAATATGGGACGTTTCTAGCGATGGTATGTGATCCCGACGACAGAAATCGTTGGGATAATTAAAATGGTGCAGGACCCTCATTCTCGGCCAACATACACTTCGATATCGGTTTCACTGCTTCACTTTTGTTACATCCAGCAACTTATTTGAATAAAGTATTAGTAGCCAGTCGGGAAGGGAGCTTGCAGTTGTGGAATATACGTACACAGTATGTGAATCTTCAAATCAAGTCACA